>CM077090.1:91817283-92106104 GCA_039513925.1 Platanthera zijinensis | reverse complement strand
GGACAATCCCCAGTAAAAACTCCGGACTTCCGCCATCGTAGACAACACAGGCTACTATCGTTAGCAACTACCTTTGCCGAATGTAACGCCCCGAAACTCATAAGAGGGACGGATGGCGTTTTGAGCCAAGTCTGGGACTTGGTAGAGGTCACACGTCCTGGGACACAGGCGTGTACAAGGGGGCGTGTCATGCTCAGGTTCGGCGACGGCCGAGTGGTCGACAAAATTGAAGTCAACGACGTGTGGAACAGCGAACATGGCCTGAGACACGGGCGTGTCCCAGGCCGTGTCCTACTCGGGTTGTTAGCCGAGTTGTGTTGGGGGAGAGACACGGCCTGAGCCCAGGCATGTTCGGGTATGACATGGGCATGTCAAATTTGATACGGGTGTTTTGAATACCCATGTTATCCTTGGGTTAGTGTTGGACCTGTGTCGATGGAGGAACACGCCTAGCTACACGGGCATGTACTTGATGACACGGGCATGTCAAGCCTGACACGGGCATGTCGAGTGCCCGTGTTCTTTTCCAGACGCGACAATTTCGGCTGCAAATGAGGAACACGGCCTTGTACATGGGTGTGTCGCAAGCCATGTTCGGCCCAGGAAGTTCAATTTAAATGCGAATCGTGGTCGTTTGTTTCCTTATTTTGGGATCCAACAGCTCAGGGTTGTTCTTGCTGGGTTATACCGGGAATAGGGCTTAGAAACCCTCATTTCTTTTGGGTTCAATCTCTTTCTAAGTTCTTGAGAGAGGGGAGAGAAAGGAGGAAGAAGGAAGAGAGATCCGGTCGTCGGAGGAGATTCAGAGCGCCTAATCGCAAGCTGAGTCCAAATCTACGGAGGCGAGATCATCGCGGTGCTTTCCATCTGTATAGATTTCGATGGCGCCAAAGAGGAGTGCTAGGGTAATGATTTCTCTTCTTGAGCATTGAAGCTCTCCGATTTTGCATAAGGAAACCCGCTCCCGCGAGTGTGCGGTGAGTGTACGGTGTTCCGGGGGTAAATGTGTATAGTCCCCCTCTTCTGCATGTAGAGTACGAAATCGAGATACTGACATAGGCATGGTGTGTAAATCCTACACGGACAAGTTGGTCTGGATCGGTGATGTTCATTATGCATGATTAGCCAGAGAAGACTCCGTGCCTTTGGTTGTTTTCGGGTTTCTACGCGGTAGATTGCAATAGGGAGTCTTGGGGATTAACTCTAACGTGCACCCGGAAAACTTGGCAGAAATGCATTTCTGCCAACTTTGTGGCCTGGGTGTCAGCCTTGAACATAACTAGGTTATGTGCATTTTTAATCGTTTTGGGACTCGGGGAAACTTGACCCGCGCATATGGCTTAAATTGACATTGTGGTGTGAGCAACGGGTTAGGCGGAACCGTATCCGCTCTGTGTCATTCAGTAAAGAGACCTAAAGTACATGACACTTACCATTGGCATAGATGGAGGGTCTTGGGCTTAGGCCGAAAAGACTAAAATGCTCACGAGTATTGCCGTTCAAGGGACGGTGGTGAGACCGCGGTTTTGACGGGTTCACCGTGTAAGTGCCCTGAGAGCACGGGGTGTGTGGCCATGTGTTCCTGCACCTGTGATGTTGTGATTATTCGCTATATTTCTTATTATGCTAATAAGTGCAGGGAAGGAGCATCGCCGCCCGAGTTCTGGGGCGGGATCGTTATAATTTGGTCAGCTTTAGCTAATCATTACTTTTGTTTGCCACCGTTGCGGTAAATTGTGCTTGCAGGTGCTGCAGAGCCGAGCGGCAAATAGAGGGACAAATCCCTTGTTGCTGAGTCGGCCCTTGTTGCTGAGTCGGCCCTCGAAGGCCTTGTTGTGTTTACTTGCTTTAATTTATGTGTGACCGGCCTGCGAGCCGAAGTTTTGAAGACACTGTTTTAAATTTAGTGAACTCTTGTAAGGCCATAAGGCCGGTACTTTTGATGTACTTTGTAATTTCATTCCTATTGGGGTTTGCTAGTGGACATTCATTCTTGTGGCTGGGTTATTATTTCTTGCAACTTAATAAATTGCTTCCGCTAGATGCTCTGTGTAGGACGTTACTATTGGAAGAATGGTTTTAATGAGTAACCCTTTGGTCTGTCTGTAGTATATGGCATCGGGCCCCGGCCGGACCAACTGCTATATGCTATGTGACGGATAAGGGTGTTACAATTTGGTATCAGACTACAAGTTTCGGTCAGGCATAAATGAATTTGTGGACGAATTCACTTTAAGGGATGGTGAGCACATGTGTGTGAGTCATCGTTATAACATGAAAAGAACCCATGAATGTCCACTTAGGAATGAAAATACACATGTTTGAGGAACCTTCGTGTTCCTATAGTTTCTTTTTGCAATTTTGTTTGGTCGCTTATGGTGTTTTGTACGACTATAAGTGACCAGGAGTGGTGCGGGGCCGTCAGAACGTCAAGTTTCTGAGGCAAGTACAGCACCAAACGATGCGTTGGTAACACCTCATTCGGCTGAGACCATACGATTGGTAGCAGAAGCAGTATTTGTGATGATTAATGCATAGCCTGCGAGGCAGATGCAGCAACCTACACCGTTCTCTGGTCGACTAATTCTTGATAAGGTAATTCAAAACTCAACATCAGAAAATATTTTAAGTCCAGACTGCAGAATCAGCTCGACGATCTTGGACCCCAGCTGGACTAACTCTGTTCTCAGGGCTCAGCTTGACGATCTTAGATTCAGCTCGACGAACCTGATGCTTAGAAGAAGAAAATTATCAAGCAACATTAAGAGGTCGACGATCTTGGATCTCAGCTCGACGAACAACCATTCTCAGCTCGACAAACTGTGGAATTAGGTCGACGAATCCAGTCTTGGCTATTTTCCTCTTTTGTCCTTATTATGTGGCAATGATTCCTGAGTAATTAATGCTCTAATATTCTCTTGATATTACCGTTAGACAAGAACATTAATTATGGTCTTCATCAGGATTACTGCCTGCCATTTTTATAAGGGACAGTTGGGGAAACAAATCAATGCCAAAAATATTCCAAGGCCGTCAGCATTAATTGTAGAAAGAATTTCAAAATTAAAATGGACATTCACGTTGGAAATATATATACAAGAGATACAATACAGACAATAATCAATAGACATACAGAATTCTTGAGATTGAAAATCGATTAGTCAAGAATCAACAACAGCTAGACAAGAAGAAGAACAACCATCCAAATCAAGTGTCTTCTTCTATCATACTCTCAGGAACTCTCTAAAGGACAAAAATACTGCATCTGTCAAAATAGTTCCTGAAGTTCTTCTTGTCAAAATTGAAAGCTTGAAGGCCTATCACCCTGCAGCAAAGCTTCCATCATCCTTAACAAGCAACATCTCAGGGGGAGCTTTTGCTACCATCAAATCCACAAGTCTTCTCAGTTGTTTGAATTGAGAAAGAGAAGACACAATCATTCTCTCACCCCACACTGTAAAAAGGGTTGTCATCTCCCTTCAAAAGTGATTCCTGGTTGCAAGTCTCCTGATCAAAAGACTTGAGGTTTGGTTATTGAGCACCTGAAAAAAAGCTCATTGGTGTCAGGCACCTGATCAAAACTCTGAGTGGATTCCTACTAGGGTGGTAGAAGAGTCAACGTACCAAGGTTGGGGAACCACTATAAATTCTTGTGTCATCTGGTTGCCCCTTTTCCTTTTTGTTCTTGTTGTGGCTGTGATATTTAGGTCTTTCTGTGTTTACACTTATTTCTCTTTGGTTTCTGTGATATAGTATCCAAGGTTAGGAGTACTTCTTATAGTTCAGAAAAAGAAGTTAAATTATACCTACATACTCTATTCATCCCCCCTCTCTAGAGTATATCAGATCTAACCCTAACTTTCAATTAGTATCAGAGGCAGTTCTTTTTGTTGTACAAGCTAACCCTTGAACCAAAGATCCTAAGTTAGATATGTTCTTTTTTTATCATTACTAGATTTATACATACAGCATGGCACAGAATAAAGAATATGCAAGCACCAGACCTCTAGTGTGTAACTTGTCTAAGTTCACAATCTGGAAGGCAAGAATTAGCTTTACATGAACTCTATTGATGAAGATATATTTAATTCTATCTTAACAGGACCACCAGCTCCAGTGGCTTCAACCTCAACTATATCAACTAACCTTAGTGAAGTTCCACCCCCTGGATGGACAAATGCACAGAAGAAGGCTAAGATAGCTGATGCCAAAGCCATGAATATACTGGCTCAAACTATGTCTAATGAAATATTTCAAAAGGTTGTTGAGTGTCAATCAGCCAAGGAGATTTAGGATTCCCTGAACGAAATGGTGGCTTGATCAGCAGATGAGAGGAAAGACGGAAGGTCAAATCTCATCACATAGTATGAGAACTTCAAGAAGGATGAAGCAGAGACAATAGAAGTAATGTACAACAGACTTAGCTCCATCATCAGTGAGATAAGGAATCTAGACAAAGAATTCACTTTAACTGAAGTGAATGGAAAGATCCTAATGTGCTTTCCCAGCACATGGGGCTCAAGAATCTGGCCTATCAGAGAAGTCAGAAGCATGACAGAGATTTCAACAGAATCTCTTCTAGGAAAATTAAAGTCATATGAGCAGCTTATCAAAGCAAGGGAAGTAGCAGCTGAAGTGAAGACTCCTACACCAACTAGGAAGGAGCACAACATAGCTTTCAAAGCTATAGAAGACTCTGAAGTCACTCCAGTAAATGAAGAGTTGATGAGTCTCTTTGCCAAGAGATTCTTCAAGATGGCTAGAAAGGACTTCAAAAGGAAACCTTCTAAATATGAAGATAAGCAAAGGTATGACAGAACACCCTCTAAAGAAGTAGTGTGTTTTGGTTGCAGGAAACCTTGGCACTTCATTTTTGAGTGTCCAGAAGCTCAGAAGAAGGACTGAAGAAAGGAGAAGGACTCAAGGACGAGTCACTACAACAAGCCTTCCTCAAGCAAGCATAAGAGGAAAGACAAGGGCTTTGTTGCTGAGACATGGAGTGATATTGAAGAAGAATCTACATACTCAAGCTCCAGTGAGGATGAAGAAGAACAAAAAGTAAAGGAAGTATGCCTCATGGCTATTAAGGCATGCAGTAGCAGATCTGACACAGATGAATCAGATAATGAATAATCTCTATCAGCTGAAGATCAGGTAATAGCTTCTTATGATTTTGAGTCAGATGAATTTAAATTTGAATTCAAAAATTTATGCTTAGACTTGATAAGCTCTGAGAAGGAAATCAAACTTCTCAGAGAAAAGTTAAACACCTTAGACAACATCACTGCAAAAAATACAAAATTAACCAATGAACTAATGTCTGCTAATAAACAAATATCTTTTCTGAAAACTGAACTAAGTAAGGCAAAACTATTAGAAGAACCACTGAATGGAAGAAGTCTACAATTATTTGATATCACTAGTACTGTAAATTCTAGGACCAATAATAGCAAACTAGGACGAGGTACCTCCTCTAGTGATCCACCCTTGATTAAGAAAAATAATCTTTCCAGACCAGTAAACTTTATATCTGACAAGGGAAAGAAGAATACTGAATAGGTAAATAAAGTTAATAAAATTCTTGAATAAATTGAAACAAAGAATAAACTACACATCCAGAATAATAACAAAAATAACAATGTTCAGCAGTTATCGTCGAACTCAGATCGATGATATATGAACTGATCATCGAACTCAGAACGACGATCTTTGAACGCAAACATTAGTAACAATCATTCTTCGATCTATGATCAACGATACAAGTATGGTTCGTCGACCAGAGATCAACGATTTTGGTGCCCAAAGAATGTATATTTTCATTCTTCGTACAGAGATCGATGATCTCATCCAACATCATCGAGCTCAGGTCGACGATCCAACCAAAGATCATCGAAACCAGATCTTAATAACAGAAACTTAAATTCTAATAATAACTTTAACCCATTCACTCAATGGATAATTCCACCTAGTAGATACCATACTAAAGGATATAAAGATCAACCTGAATGCTCTTACATCTCCAGTTATAGTTATGAAAATCAACAAGGACCCAAGGTTACCTGGGTCAAGAACAACTAACTGTCTTGTTTGCAGATGAAGACCTGTCCAACAAACAATCAACATTGGTATCTGGATAGTGGTTGCTCCAAGCATATGAAAGGCAGCAAGGAAAATCTGATTGATTATAAGTCAAAGCTAGGACCAAAGGTCATCTTTGGTGACTCCAATTGTGGCCAAACAAAAGGCTATGGTAAGGTCAGAATTAGAGCAGAAACTTATAAAAGAGTTGCATATGTAAGTGGACTTAAGTATAACCTAATCTCTATAAGCCAACTATGTGATGAAGGTTATCAGGTATCATTCATCTATAGTTCCTGTATTATTACTTCAAAAGAAAACCAACCTATTTTAATTGGAAGTAGACAAGGAAACATATACCTAGTAAATTTTCATTCTGTTACTTCAGACATATGCCTGCTCAATATAGTTAGTAGTCAAAATGACTTATGGCATAAAAGATTAGGACATTTAAATCTTAAAAACATTGCTAGGCTATTTAAGGACAACCTTGTTAGAGGTTCACCTTCTGGCCCTACAAGAAGGAAGGCCTCTGCAGGGCTTGTCAACTAGGCAAGCAAACTAAATCTAGCTTCAAATACATTAATAAGAGTGATTCACCTAGGATATTGTACTTGCTATATTTATCAGGACCATACAGATTGAGTACTCTACTCATGTTACATTGATCAGAAGTGATCATGGTATAGAGTTTGAGTCTCTTCTTATGCATAAGTTCTATGAGAAGGAAGGTATCAAACACTGTTTCTCAGCTCCTAGAACTCCTCAACAAAATGGGGTAGCTGAAAGGAAAAATAGAACACTCATTGAAGCTGTAGGCACATTACTTGCAGATGCTTACATGCCCCTATTCTATTGGGCAGAGGCAGTGAGCACAGCAAACTATGTCCTGAACAGAAGTTTGATACACAAACTAAAGCATAGGACTCCCTATAAATTACTCAAAAGGAAGAAACCAATAATCAACTATTTTAAAGTTTTTGGTTGTGTATGTTATATTCATAATAATAAAAAAAGCACATTAGAAAGTTTGAAGCAAAGGCTGCAGTGGGAATTTTTCTAGGATATTCCCAAGTCAGAAAAGCTTATAGGGTATTTAATAAATCCACATTAAAAATAGAGGAATCTATGCATGTTACATTTGATGAGGCTAACATGTTTTATAAGGAGAAAGAGATTTCTACCAAAGACTCCTTGCAGGTACACAACTTGTGTGAGGAATTAGATGATTTACACTTTACCCCCAAAGTTGTATCTCATCCTTCTCAATAAGTTAATGAAGAAAGTGATGAAGAAACTGTGGAAATAGCTTAACTTCCTACAACAACAGTGGCTATTCCACAAGAGGAATTCCTTCAAAATGTTGTGGCTGAACCAACTCCACCCACTGATCTTGTCACACTAAGGGATCACCCCAGATCCCAAGTGATTGGAGACATAACAACAGGTGTACAGACAAGGCATCAACTCAATCAAGACCTGCTGCATGCCTGTTTCCTCTCTCAAATTGAGCCTCAATCCATAACTGATGCAGAGCAAGATCCCCAATGGATCAATGCAATGCAAGAAGAGCTCAATCAGTTTGAGAGATGCAAAGTTTAAGTTTTGGTTCCAAGACCAAAAGACTACCCAGTCATTGGAACCAAATGGGTATTTAGAAATAAGCTTGATGTCCAAGGTGTGATTGTGAGGAACAAGGCTAGGCTTGTTGCTCAAGGATATAGGCAGGAGGAAGGAATTGTCTATAATAAAACCTTTGCTCCAGTTGCCAGGCTAGAAGCTATAAGGATATTTCTGTCTTATGCTGCATTCAAAAAGTTCAAAGTTTATCAAATGGATGTGAAGAGTGTTTTCTTAAATGGGGAACTTAAAGAAGAAGTTTATGTTGAACAACCTCCAGGTTTTTTTTCTCCAACTCATCACTCTCATGTATTTAAATTGCATAAAGCTCTCTATAGTTTAAAGCAAGCTCCAAGAGCTTGGTATAAGACCTTAGCCAGCTTTCTCTTAGAGCATGGTTTTTCAAGATGCATAGTAGATTAGGACTTTATTCACTAAAATGCATCATGATAAAATTTTGTTAGTACAAATTTATATAGATGACATAATATTTTGGTCCACTAATCCAAAATTGTGCAAAAGATTCTCTGATCTAATGCATTCTAAATTTGAGATGAGTAGCATAGGTGAGCTCTCCTACTTCCTTGGTCTCCAAGTGAAGCATCTTCCTGATGGCATTTTCATTTCCAAGGCTAAATATGCTAAAGAGCTTATCAAGAAGTTTGGGATGGCTGATGCCTCAGCAAAGAAAACACCCATGCTACAAATGCTGTAATAGACTCTGATGCACAAGGGAAACCTGTGGATCAGAAACTATATAGGGGCATTGTTGGGTCCCTACTATACCTTACAGCAAGCAGACCTGATATCATGTTTGCCACATGCCTTTGTGCTAGATTCCAGGTGAACCCTAAAGAATCTCATCTAGTTGTTCTAAAAAGAATTTTGAGATATATAAAAGATTGCCGTAGTATAGGTCTCTGGTATCCCACGGAGTCAGAGTTTGAGTTAACTGGATACTCGGATGCTGACTTTGCTGGATGCAGAGTGGACAGAAAAAGTGCCTCAGGAACTTGCCAGTTCCATGGTATGAGATTAGTGTCCTAGTTCTACAAGAAACAATCATCTGTGTCGACATCAACTGCTGAAGTAGAATACATTGCAGATGGCAGTTGTTGTTCCCAGATGCTGTGGATTCAGAACCAACTCCTAGATTATGGGTTCAACTTAAATAATTCAACTCTACTATGTGATAACACAAGTGCTATAGCCATAACACAAAATCCAATCCATCACAGTAGTACTAAGCATATAGACATTAGACATCATTTCATTAGAGAGTGTGTAGACAAAAATAAAATCAAACTTGTCTATATCTACACTGATTTACAAAGAGCTGATATTTTCACCAAACCCCTGGATGAAAGAAATCACTTGTTCTTTGTAAATCAGCTTGGAATGATCAATGGAGAAGACCTAGTTTAGCTTCTATCTGCACTCGAAGAACTCTTCAAATTTCGTCGATCGGAGGTCGACAAACTACGAAAGGTTCTTGAGATTTTCGTCGACCTGAGATCGACGAACTCTCTGTGGTAAGTGATCTTCGTCGACCTGCGATCGACAAACTTACTTTAGAAAACTTTCGTCGACCAGAGATCGACGAAATATCTTCAACCCTTCAGACTAAGATCGACGAAATGTTTAACTCTAAATTATTTCATCGACCTCAGAACGAAGATATTTTTATTTCTCGTGGACCGGAGTCTGTCGTTTCATATTCTGGAAAATCTTATATTTTGGTTTTCTTCGACTTCCATCCCGCGCTTTCAGTTCCCTTTGCACTAGATCTTCGCTTTCTCTCTTGCAGGTGAACTCATGGCGATTCTAACAGGCGCTCTTGCGGCAATGAGGTTTGATACTGGATTCGACGTGGATTTCGACTCCTTCCAGCACTCCGATCCAATGTTACTCCACATTCTGCAACTGTTGGAAGACCAGCAATTAAAAAATTTGCTGACCATCAGAATAAAATTACCCAGCACGAAAATTAGATAATGGGTCTATACTGCGTCTACAACCGAGGACAACACAATGATCGGATCAATAATGGGTACTGCCATCTCTCTCACTCCCACTGTACTAACTGAAATCTTTGGATTAGATAATGGAGAAGAAGAATTATAAATTGATAATGAGGAATATGATATTGATGTTGAGTCTGATGGGTTACTCTGGAGATAACCCAAATAAACTACTGAAGAAACACCTATCTTCCGATTTCAAGTTTCTCGCAGATATTGTTGGGAAAGTCTTGCTGGGCAAGCACACTGCACATGATTATATTACCAGGCATCAATTTTTGGTTATGTGTGCAGTGGTAAACAAGAGGCAGGTGAACTGGGCACAAATCATCTTTGATCTTATCAAGAAAAGGAACACTAAAAAGGAAGTAAACTTTGGAAGGATCCTAGGATCTTCTTGACAGAAAAGGCTGCTGAATCACTGGTCTCCCAACCCACATTCATCAATGCAAGCAAAAGGCTCACATGTGCCTTATTTGGCAGGTGGGAGAGGACAATCGCAAAGCCCTCTAAGGCTTCATCCTCTGCCACCCAAGCTTCTAAAAGTACAAGGGCTATTCCAGCAACTTCCCACCCTTCTGAAGAGATCCCATCCAACATTATTCCATCCAACATTACTTCAGCCACTCCTTAATCTCCAGCTCTCCAACCTTCATCTCTGCCAGCAACTCAACACACTCCAGCTTCAACTCATGTTACAGTCTCTACTCCCCTACGTTCATAATCCCCAATTCCTCAATCTCCAACACATATTTCCTCCTCTACACCTTCCCCCCAACAAGATACACTAATGCCAACACCACCTCAATCCCCTCTTCCATCTCATCTTGTTGATACCCCCCACATCAACCTCTCCTCATTCCCATCCTTCAACCTATTATCATCTCCACTGCACACTCCCTCTCCTTAACATGACTCCCCCTAGACACTCCCATTTCACCTCCACCTATCACCCCCTCAGCAACTGAAATCTCCACTCAACCAACTACTGCCCCACCATCCACTTCTCCAAACCTGGATCCATCTCTTGTCACCCCACTCATTACTCTCCTCACACCCCTACTCAAATCTCTTATATAAGAGGCCATTTTTCCTCTAGCTGTCTTTATATCCTCTCTTGCTGCCCAGATCTCTGCCCTCACTACTGCTCCCTCTTCATTTGGGGTCCTGGCTTCAGTATCTTTTGAAACCAGGCAGGGGGAGATACTTCATGAAGAAGTAGCAGCAATTGCAGCAGCAGTAGCATAACCTGTTGTACGGGTCTCAGATATAGCAGATACAGCAGTAATGAATACAGAAGCAGAAGCTGAAGCAGATGATACTGATTTATTTGATTTGATTAATTTTATTGAAACTGACATGGAAATAAATGAGTGAGTTATACTAGAAATAAATATTGTTGGTGATATTTTCATTAATCCCACAGTAGACTTGATGAGTCTGTTAAGATCTTTTGATACAGCTTATCTAAGTCTCCCTCCAGCTGAGAGTACTAAGTCATCATTGGCTATTACCCCCTATTCATCTCCAATAAGCCCTGAAGTTGTCAAACAACTCAAGGCCAGTTTTACTATCCCTGTGTAAGACCCCCATTTTTTTTTCTTTTTCGACACCGGGGTCTTAGACCTAGAACCACCGCCTTGCGGTGATACCTTCTCACCTGGGAAGGCCGTCACTACAAGACGCCGATTCTGCCGGCCAAATCGATCTCTACAGTAGCATAAGTATAAAAGCAAGTCCACAGAAATCACATATATAGAAAAATAAACTCCACGAAGGGAGTGTCCACAGATAGTACATATAATGAAAATCTCGGGCTTATGCCCGGTACATCAAGTCCTCACTACAAATGACTCATCGCGGAAGCAAACTAATACAACTACTGGTGTTCTGAACTCACAGTCCCTACTGTCTGGACTCCAGTGCTAGACTGTCCGATCTCCAAGCGTGCCGACCTCCAGGGCTGCCCCTCCATGCTGGGCTCCGTGGTCCCCTAAATGATGTGGTTCGAAAACCGTTAGTCTAAAAGACTAAGTCCTATCATCCCCCACCCCTTCCCCCATGGCTCCGAAGCACCGAGCGGGGAGAAGGAATGGAAAGGACATGAAGGTAGAGAATGTCAAATTGCAGATGGCAACGGAACTAAACTAACAGTGTTAAGTATGATAATAATTATACAAAAACTAAATAAGTAACCTTAACTTATGTGAAAACACATAAGCTAAGGGATCTCTTGCAGGGCTCCTATCGTATAAAAAGTCTCATAACGATTTATACTATAGGGTGTCGGTTTTACTAGCAGGCATAACATATAAATAATACTGAAAGAGAACCTTGACTTATAAGCACGCTCGTACGAACTTATAGGCCAAGGGGTCATTTTGCAAGGCCTAATGTATAGAGCATCCCATACCGCTTATACATTAGGTGTCAGGTTATATGCAATGGTTATGCTATGAAATGCAAATATGCTATGATGTGAACATGCAAGTGCAACTCACCCACTCGACTCTGTGTACACAGACCTTTAGTTCCCCCTTTCGGAGTCGTTACCTCCCAGGATACCTCCGTAGTGGCAGACGGAAGCGGTGGGTTGGGCCTCGCCAACCTCAAAACTAGTATTTGCACTACCGGTCTGACCTATCGTACGCCTCAACGCTTGGTGCACTAAGCGGACGCCTGCGTACTCTTGCCGGCTGGCACACCGGACTTCTGTTGGCGAAGTGTAAAACCACACTTGCCGAGTCAACGATATTGGTGTCGGTGCAACGAACTCCCCAATATCGAAGACCCACCACCTTATACCTTTTATGCACATGCAATAGTTATGAGTCCAACAAATAACCGAGCCAAATCTTCCTGGACTATCCCGTCTGTCATAATCAACCGCCGAGCCGAAACTCCCCGGACTAACCCGTCCGTCATAATCTACAACCGAGCCGAATCTCCCCGGACAAACCCGTCCGTCATAATCTACAACCGAGCCGAAGCTCCCCGGACTATCCCGTCCGTCATAACCAACAACCGAGCCAAAGCTCACCGGACTATCCCGTCCGTCATAATCTACAACCGAGCCGAAGCTCGCCGGGCTACCATGCCCATTACCTTAACCACTGGGCTTATGACCCGAGTAACCCAAACTATCTCTTGGGACACAGGGGTGTGAGAGTGTGAAATCCTGAGTTTACTACCTACTCCTCAATTTACTTTATGCCTACAACTTAGGTTTTACCCATTTCATTTTCATATTACAGTAAACTATACCTAAGGTGATTTTGACCTTCTACTTTACGGGGAAGACAATCTTTCGTCGATCCCAAACACCACCTAACTTTTAGTCAAACCCATCCCTAGCTCATCCAACCCTGAGTGAGGAACTTGTTCCTATAACCACTAATTTTTGACTTATGTGCCTAACTTGTACTCCAGATTATTTCTGTAGATTTACTATATGCAGACCACCAAGGTTTAATGTTATGTAAAATGGGAAGTATATTAAGTAATCATCCAATACTCCTATAATAATTAATGGAGGTCCATTATGACCTTTAATGCCCAAATCCAGAGTTTTACAATTTTCCTATTTATCTAGGATATTATTAAATAGTTATAGTGCCCAAAGTCTCCAAGATTGAGCTGAAGGTACCCAATTTTGACAAGATAAAATCTCCCCAGATTTATTTTATACTTAATATAATCATTTAACCTAAGATACAAAATCTCTTAGTTTTTCAGCAAGGTTCAGGCCACTGATTTTTATTTAAATGGTATATTGCAATAATTCATAAAAATAATAAACAGGGCAATATTATTTCTGAAAATTCAAGGATAACTCTAACATGATTGCAAGGGCCCATAAATGCTCTGGGTCAAATATCATCAGTGATTTAAGGAGTGATAAGCTTCAAACAAATTAATATACAGTTTTCCAAAATTGCTAAATGCAGACCACCATGTCAAACTTCATGTAAAATAGGGGGTACATCAAATAATTATCCAATACTCTTATAATAATTAATGGAGGTCCATTATGACCTTTAAGCCCTAAATCCAGAGATCCAAAATTTTCCTTATTTATTTAATAATTTATTTAATTATTCTATTGACTAGAATTTCCCATAATGAACATGAAGTACCATTTTCAGTCAAGATATCACTCTACAATTTTTATATGTTATTCATAATAAGTATATAACTCATCTTCCAAAATATGTAAATTTTTCAGTAAGGTTTTATCCCCAAATCATTATTTTATTTTAATCCTTAAAAATTCATTTTTAGAAATATAAAATACTATATGGCTTCCAAAAATTTAGAGAAAATTCAAGTATGAATCTAATGGCATTTAAATGGTTTGGGCCAAATTTCATAATTTATTTATCAGTATATGGACTAATTTAAATTATTGAATAATTCCATCATTTAACACGCTTGTGAAGTAAGTATCTCAAATATATATCCAAAAAATTTCATAAATTTTATATAAGCTTATAATGGTTTAAAACATCCTCTGCCAAATATTCATGACCTCCCAAGGGTCAGAGGGACCATAATAATTAGTTTATTAAATTGTGGCAATCCTTGGATTACAAAAGAAGTACTATAAATATTATCCCAAAAGTCCCAATTAAATTATCAGAGACTAATAATATCCTTATGACCTCTTTACCAAAATTTTACCCTATTTGGAAGAGTTTAACTAGCCTAATCCAACCCTACAAAGTTTGTGCCCTAAACTAGGGTTAGGGTTTTGTGGGTCCCAAACTTTCCAAAACACCCTAAGCTTTTTACCAGAGGGTTATAGTTACCCTAAAACCATCCCTACAAAGTTTCATAGGCATACAAGGTGCTATGGCCATATGTCCTTCACAATGTGCAAAAGCCCTTCCTTAGGGTTTGACCTAGGATCTTGGGGCAAACCAATTCCAATACCCCCAATTTTACATTGGAAGGTGTATAAAGTCATGCCAAGTCAGTGTCCCCAATTTGAACCTCTGTTGAGGTGAATTGGACACTCAAAGCCATAATTACATTTTGGACCAAAATGCCCTTCTTAGGGCAAGGCTAGGGTTTGCATGATTCCCATTCAAATCACCTCCAAACTTAATGAAATTTTAACCAGAGGTCTATATTGACCTCATATTCATCCCACAAAAATTCGGATGAATTTAGACTTCATTTGACCCATAATTTAATTTACCCTAGCATAATTAAATTATTTACAAAACTATAGGAAAATTATTCCCAAAAATTCCCATTTTTGAGTTGTGTTTAGATATAGGTTAGGGAGACTCCCTCCAAAATTTCAGATCATTTGGACCAAAGATGAAGTGTGGGAAACTAGTTTAATGACTGCCTAGTCATTTGTATAGACCCCACCAAAATGAGTTCCCTGGTCAAACCAGTCACCCAAATTGGTTCAAACCAATTTTGATTGAAAGTAGACCCATAGGGCTACCTTTCAGGTGTTGTCCATTTTCTCTGAAAATGGCTCTAGCTATTTTTAATAATTAAAATCAAATAATACAAAATCTGTGACAGAATGAAATAAATTAAATATTCTTAAGCTATAGTTTCTGATCTGACCTAGCACGAATCTTGACGCATCATGGACGGCATCCCGTCATCGTCCCCGCGCGCCAACGGCCAGGATTTCTCCTGCCTGGGCCAACTTCCAGCGGCTGCCGCCGGCGCTCCGGCCACCTCCCCGGCCTGCCACCGCCGCCAACACCTGCGTGGTGGTCGGGGCTACCTCCAGGCGGCGGCACGGCCGCCGGGATGCACTGTTCCGGCGATCCCGAAAAGCGCATTTTCCATGGAATTTCCATGGATTTGAAAATCCGATTGAGCTCAATTGAGCCCTAACCTCGGCCCTAATGATCCCTACGATCTACCCATGAGAGAAGGAGTGGAGGAGGACCTGTGGTGGCGGCTGTAGACGTGCTGATCGCCGGATTGGCATGGTGGTGGCCGGTGGTGGTCGGATTGTTCAAAAATGGAGGAAAGGGCTCGGCTTATTCAGGAAAAGAGTGGGAAATACTCCTTGGACCTCACTGAAGCTTTTAAAGAGGGAGAGGAGGGAGTTAGGTGGCTGAATTGCCATGTGCCATTTTTGGCCTAAGTCAATTTTGGCGGCTAGGTTGGTAGGGGGGTGGATCTTGCTCTAACCAGTCCACAATGGCTGCTGCACTCCCCCTTGTCCTTCTGAAATGAATGGGGTGGTTGGGGAGGGGGAGGAGGAGCACAAAGTCCTCCTTCCTTCTTCTTCCTTCTCTTTCTCTCTCCTCCATGGGTGACTTTCTCTCTCCTAGTTACCAAGCCTGAATTTTTGGCTCCTACATGCCCCATGGCAGTTCACAAGTCCATTTGTTCACTTAAGTCATGGTTAGCCCAATTGAAATGGGCTTGAGCTTGAGTTAGCCCATTTGGGCTAACTTGACCCAAGGTTGGACTAGGGCCCACCTAGGTCAATTTGATCCTTGAGATTTCTTTAATGGGTCCTTGGTGACCCATTAGCCTCCCCTAGGGTCAAGGTGGGGTTGGATTGGCCCTTGGAGGTCACTTGGCCCTTAACTAGGGCACTTTGACCATTTTAGGTCAAGAGTTGACTTTGGTCAACCTAGTCTTTATGATTGGTCCCAATGAGTCCTTGGTGACCTATTGGCCTTTCACTAGGCCTATGAGGGTAGGGGTGGGGTCCATTTGGCTAAGGAACTGCAGTTGTCCCTTGTGTAGGTCAATTTGACCTATTTAGGGTTAGAGTTGACTTTGGTCAACTTAGCTCCCTTGACTACCCTCCATGGGTCCTTATTGACCCATTGACCCCTACCTAGGGTTATGGAGGTATGGGTGGGGTATATTTTGCTAATAGACTGCAATGGACCCTTGTGTAGGTTAATTTGACCTAGCTAGGGTTATAGTTGACTTAGTTATACAAAGTAGATAAAGGAGGTAATCTATCAGAAGCCAAAGTTCTCTCCTCCCCAACAAGCTGAACAACGAAGGCATTCAGTATCACACAAAACTAAAGGAAAATATAGTGAAACTGCACCTCCAAAGTCACTATACATTCAGAGTGATGAAAGTCATAAAGCAACAAACTTTCAAGCACAGTCAACTCAATTTAGGCCTACTACTCTGCTACCCTCCAAAGATGATCAATCATCTGTCAGTCAGGATGTTGATCCTAATTTCAGGATGGCTAGGCTTCAAGAATTGATTGGTCTGTCACAGATAAAGAAGGCCAGAGAAGAAGGAGAAGATCCAACCAAGTTCACTACCATGTCCTCATATAGAGAGAAAGAACTTGAAAGACTTCAGATGAGCAAGAAGGTATTTAATTCTACAGATTATATGGCTAGACACCTAGAGGCTATAGTTCCCAGAACCTCCACCCTGACAGTGATTGGAGCAGCAGACATGTACATATCAAAGAAAGAAGTTGCTAATACTGACAGGAAAATCATTTTTACTCAACCTGGGGATAAGAGCAAAGAAGCTCAGCCAAAGGAGAAGAAACAGAAAAACTAGAACCTGAACTGCTATTTGGTATATTTTTGATAAACTGTGTTTTCTTATTACAAAGCTGACTATGTAAATATATCTACTGCATTTACTGTTAAATTTTCTGGCAGATATATATTGTGTTCTTTCTTTGTACATTTTCTTGTATTGAGTCTGTTATTAGTGATCTCGTCCAAATAGGGGGAGATTGTTGGATCCCTAGTTTGATTTGGTCTAGGTTAGTTAAGTTAGGATATGACCCAACATGTATAGATCAGGGTCATGGTTGTGTCCTAGAGTCTAGGTCAAGTCCTTTGAGTCAACAGTACAAAGTACCAGCCTCCAACACTACTAGAGACTCAAGACTTTCAAGACTTAGAAAAAGGATTTCTACGTTCGTCGATCTCCGGTCGACGAAAGTTGAGCTCAGCTAGACAAAATCAGGGACAATTCTCTGAGCTCAGCACGACGAACTCTGGACAAAGTAATAACTCAAGTCAAACCTCAGTATACGAACTAAGAACATCAGCAAGAAGAACTTTGTTCTCTAGTCGACTAATTCTTGATAAGGTGATTCAACACTCAACATCAGAAAATATTCTAAGTCAAGACTGCAGACTCAGCTCGACGATCTTAAACCCCAGCTGGACTAACTCTTTTCTCAGGGCTCAGCTCGACGATCTTAGATTCAGCTCGACGAACTTGATTCACAGAAGAAGAAAGTTATCAAGCAACATTCAGAGGACGACGAACTTTGATCTCAGCTCGACGAACAGCCATTCTTAGCTCGACGAACTATGGACTCAGGTCGACAAATCCAGTCTTGGCTGTTTTCCTCTTGTGTCCTTATTATGTGGCAATGATTCCTGAGTAATTAATGCTCTAATATTCTCTGGATATTACCATTAGAATGGCTTAGGTCGGAAAGACTAAAATTCTCACGAGTATTGTCATTCAAGGGATGGTGGTGAGACCGCGGTTTTGACTAGGTTCACCGTATAAGTGCCCTGAGAGCACAGGGTGTGCAGCCGTGTGTGCCTGCACATGTGATGTTGTGATTATTCGCTATATTGCTTATTATGCTAATAAGTGCAGGGAAGGAGCATCGTCGCCCCGAGTTTGTGGCGAGATCGTTATAATTTTATCAGATTTAGCTGATCGTTACTTTTGTTTGCCATAGTTGCAGTGAATTGTGCTTGCAGGTGCTGCGGAGCCGAGCGGCAAATAGCAGGCCAAAGCCCTTATTGCTGAGTCGGCCCTTGAAGGCCTTGTTGAGTTTACTTGCATTAATTCATGTGTGACCGGCCTGCGAGCCGAAGTTTGGAAGACACTATTTTAAATTTAGTGAACTCATGTAAGGCCATAAGACGGTACTTTGTGTACTTTGTAATTTCATTCCTGTTGGAGTTTGCTAGTGGACATTCATTCTTGTGGCTGGGTTCTTATTTCTTGCAACTTAATAAATTGCTTCTGCTAGATGCTCTGTGTAGGATGTTACGATTGGAAGAATTGTTTCAATGAGTAACCCTTTGGTCTGTCTGTGGTATATGGCGTCGGGCCCCAACCAGACCTACTGCTATATGCTATGTGACGGATATGGGTGTTAAAGCGAAACTATCGCAATCCCTTCTCCACTAACTATAACACCAAGGAACGCTACCGAGGACAACCAAAACTCGTATTTGGAGAACTTGGCGTACAATTGGTTCTTCCTCAATGTCTCCAACACCATATGCAGATGCTTGAAATGATCCTCCTCGCACTGCGAGTACACCAATATATTGTCGATAAATACTATCACGAACTGGTCCAAAAGTTCTCTGAACGTTATGTTCATCAAATCCATAAACACAGATGTCACATTCGTCATCCCAAATAGCATGACAATGAACTCATAATGCACATACCGTGTGCTGAAAGCCATCTTGTGGATTACACTTTCCCTTAACCATAGTTGATAGTATCCAGATTTTAGATCCAACTTGAGTACACAGTCGACCCCTACCAGTTGGTCGAATAGATCATCAATCCTTGGGGTTAGATACTTATGCTTCTCCGTTATCTTATTCAACTCCTGGTAATAAATACATAGACATACGCTTTCATCCCTATTCTTAAGCGTTGAACGATACGGAGAGCGTGACACAGGTTTGGCACCACACCGAACCGCCTTAACCACCTGGTGAGCAAACATCAACGTCTTGCTCGACCCCTTCATGCCTGAGAACGTTGTCTCACAATCTATATCAAGTCCCAATCTGACCACCTTACGGTTGCAATTGATGTACGCACGCTGCTCCGATATCCAGTCCATTCCAAAAATCAAATCGAACACTACTATCAGCAGTAACGACGCTCGCAAGTCATAAACGTGACTCCCAAACATTACCTTTACGCAACAAACCCTATCCGCGAGCATAGATCACCCGTAGGCAGCAACAAATCAAATTTGTCCCTTGCCATCGAAGAAGGTACTCTGATGTTTGATATAAACTCTTTGGACAAAAGGGATGCGAAGCTCTCATATCGAACAGTGCTCTCGCCAGAAATATCAAAGATCGATACAAAGTCTAGCACCACCAGTCCTAAGCAAACACGCAAAAGATAATAGGTATGTAAAGCTAAACTGTTATCAATTAAACCGTACCTGTCACCACGTAAATCGGCTTCATGGACTCTTTCTGGCCAAGGTTGTACACTCTCGATTGGGCCAGAGCATAGTGTGATGCAGTTGACTCCAACGCCTTGCCCTTCACCTCATAAGTTGCTCCAGGCTTCCTCTCAGACTTTGGACGTCCGCTCCAACAATCTCGAGCAAAGTGTCCCGGCTTCCAACAGATAAAGCATGTGCCCGGGGTTCGACCTGTAGTTGGCCCAGATGCACAAGAAGAAGGGGTTGGAACTGAAGTCCTAGTCTTCTTATTCAACTTATAGAAACCAGACTTTGAGGAAGTCGGCACCTTGAACTCCGTCTTCTTTGTACTAGAGTCCCTCTTCGCTTGTACTCTCTTAATATCTTTTTTTGTCTTCTATGCACCATCCCGACAATCTCGGGAAAAGTGTCCTTCCTTGCCACAAGTATGACAAGCATAAGTAGCTTTGCTAGTAGATGTTCTAGCCCTCTTTTTTGGCATTCTGTGGTATGCAGCCTTTGTAAGACTTACAGGGTTCGACACCCTACACACTGGCATCTGGTGGCCCTTCCCCAAGTCTACTTCAAAAGATCTAGCCGACTCCACCAAGGCTCAGAATCCCAATAATTTTGGTCCTAGCAGTAGAACTCGCAACTCGCCACGCAGACCATTGTAAAATCTATCGACCATAGACTACTCGTTCTCTAACTCAAAGCCTGGGTAGAGTCTTATCATGAGAAATGCCTGCAAATATTCCTCAACTGAGTGTATACCCTGCACTGAAAGCATGTTCAACTGTTGACCTGCTGGTCTTCTAAATGACATTTGCTCCATCACACCACCCGGCATTGAGGCCACCTCAGGGACAAATGGTTGCACATTCCTTCCATGATGTGCATTAGTCACAGCGAACACCACTTCAACTACCCTTCTTATGATTTCAATAGAAGGAGGGGTCTCAGGCAAGTCGATGGGTGCATACTTTTCTCAGAAAGCAGGCGTTCTGATTGCCCTGTGCCACTCCTGGTCACCTATAGTCATACAACACACCATTAAGAGTCCAAAAAAATTACAAAACACAATTATTGGAACACACAGGTTCCTTAAACATGTGTATTTTCATTCCTAACTTTACATTCATGGGTTCTTTTCATGTTATAATGATGACACACATACATGTGCTCACAACCCCTTAAAAGAATTCGCCCACGAATTCCAATAAGCAAGACCGATGCCTTAGTCTGATACCAAATTGTAACACCCCCATCCATCACATGGGATATAACAGAAGGTCCGGCCGGGGCCCCACGCCATATACCTCGGATAGTCAGCGGAGTTACGTATTAATACCAAAATACCAGCAAAAGGAACACACATGCTAACATAGAGCATTCTAGCGGAAGCTTTTAAAACAGTTACAAGAACACCAAATGCAAAAGCACGAATGTCTTTTACAACCCAAGGTAGGAATGACAGTAAAATACACAAAATTCTTGGCCTTAGGGCCTTACAAGAGTTTACTTAACCATTACATGATTTACAAACTTCGGCACTGATGTGCTAGCGGTAAGACTACCGTTAACGGCCAAGTAATAATAATGAGGAGTAGCTTCCCCGAGTCTCGATCTCTCGCGGAGCGCAAGTAGGGAGCATGGGTATTAGCATTTAGAGAAACGAGTGCAAGTGCTAAGTGAACAAGGAGGTGATTGATTTGGATATCCTACGCTAAAATAATAAAGAACTAACGCGGGTCTCCTTCACCGCATCGCCCGGATGAATCACTCCGAAGAGTAATAGCGGAAGTGAAAGAACTAATTAGGGTCGAAAACACATCTTCTAAGCGCTCACTTCTAGCAAAGTCTAGAATGTCTCAAACACTACCAAAGATTTAAGCATCATTAACAAACTCAGATGAAACTCAAGCAGCAATGCTATCAAGTCACAAGTTACTAGCACAGGATCAGAACATGGCAAGTTTAGTAAAAGTGAAGAAATACAACCGAGCGCGCAGAATCTCTCCAAGATTCTCGGCCGGAAGCGAAGGTTATCAATCCTTGTCCTAGCTCAGTCTTCGGAAGGCGTCCGGGATCCAGAAGGACTGTCACTTTCTTCTTCTAACCCGTCTTATTCGTGGTCTCCTAGTTGGATCTGAACGGAGTGCTTCTCTAGTATAACAACAAGTAGCTCGGTTTGTAGCTTGGAGGGCGGAGAAGATGAAGATGGTCGGAGACGAAGCTTTTGCAAGCTTTCATAGGAAAAATGGTGGCCGGAAGAGCTTCCCCAGGATGAGAGAGAAAATAGGGGCTAGAGAGTGGTTTTCCCGCTCCAGGGAGCAGAAAAGGCGGGCCGAACGGAATCCTTCCGGCCATGGCAGAATCTGTAACTTAAATACAAAATTATCTGAAAATTGGTCTCGCACGGTTCGACAAACGACCGTGCGCGAACCATGCGATATTACTTTTATGCAAAATCCTGCGAGGAAGAAGCATTGACCCGTGCGTTTCCTTCGTGCATGGGCGATCCGCCCGTGCGTGAAGAAATTCGCACGGGTAACCACAGTAAGATCAAACCGCAGGAAAAACAAGAAGACTACAGGCCAACCGTTCATTTCCTTCACACACAATTTCGATGAAACCGTGTGTGAGGCATTCGCACGGGCCGGTCACTTTTCCAGAATTACCTGTGGAAAATGCACGACCAAAACTAACCGTTAGCCAAGAAAATGCACGGTCATGCATTTTCCTCAAATCATAACTTTGAAATGGGGAAACCTGACTACCTGCAAGCAAGGAGAACTAAGCAATGGAGGACCCTCCAGCAAAACATAAATGCAGAAAAAGCTACCGAAACAAGCCTCGGGGAGCACCACGTGCATACCCCCAATAATAAGATGCTCAATTGAGCACCCAAGGGCGAGAAAATCACACAATCCACGAAGCGCATAAGGAGGGAAATAATAGAGAAAATAGACCAAAGTGGTGTGCAAAGACAAGAAAACCAGCCCAGATGTGCCCGCAAAACCCTATATAAATGGGACTCATCACACCCCCAGACCTACCCATTTGCGTGTCCTGAGGAAAGAAGATACTTGCAGACTAGAAAAAGACTAACTAGCACAGTAATTATGATTCAGAGTACCATGTGAAATCGCACGCTCGCGGGCGTAAAAACATAGTAGAGAAAATTTCTAAGCATACAAAATAATTTATACTTTTCAGCCTGCGTAACAAAAATTCTATGACTACTCAAAAATGGAATTGTGGTGAATCCTCCAGTCATGCGTTGGGAGAAAATATACTAACCGCTAAGGCGAGTATTACCAAAGACCAGGATTCGGGATAGCCTCCAAAGGAATCCACCAATGTCGGTGACCATATGCTTTCCCATTTGCACTCTCTCCACGACGCTAGTTTGACTTAAACGTGAGTCCTTAAGACTTCGGGTGGTAATGGGGCTTGGGATACGGTGAGGTAGGAAAGGATAAAAATGAAGGATCAACAAAAAACCCAATCGAGCTAGCACAAAAGAAATACATCTGCTAACAACAAAAAATGCGAGTACACCACACCCTCAGACTTGATTTTTAAAACATGGGTATGTATACCGCCTACACCAAAAACTGTTTTAACACAAAATAGATTTTCAATCAAACTTTTCTTTTCTAATTTGCATTTCTTTTTCACCTTTTCTTTTCATAAATTTTTCTTTTTAAACCCTCTTTTTCTAATTCCAACAAATACAAGCATTGAAAGGCATCCACATTTTTCACAACTACAACAACCAACAAACACCCCAAACTAGAAATCAGAAAACGGAAAAGCTCAATTTGGGCGTGCAACTAGGTTTGGCTACTAGGCTTTGGTGAATAAAATGTGGAGCTGAAACAAAAGGATGGGTAGGCACAATGGGGCTAGCGATGAAGACATTAGGAACGGGTACAAAGCTCAACCTGGCCAAAATGATGGCCTACATCATGCTCACGCTTAACTAACCATGCACCAATGCTTCGAGAGTAGCTTGGGGAAAGTTCTTAGCCAACGAGAAAGACTATCCACCCCTCCGACTTGAGCAATATGAATCTAACGGCTGTCTACACACATCCCTAAACTATCATCGGATTTGCATCGGATTCACCCATTTTTGAGTAGAATAAAATAATTTACGCAATTAGAAAAATATAAGACTAAAAGTAAGCAAAAAAATTAATTCTACTCCAATTTCTACATGAAACGGGAGTGCTTGACAAGGAACACAACAAGGCCAACATTTTAATCCATCTCATAATCCTATGTCAGCTTGGCAATTTTCCCAAATCTAACGAAAGAAGCAAGCTTGACTCGCAGCGCGCAAAAAGCTAAGCACGCGCTCATGTGAGTGAAACGATGCGCAATGCAATGAACTAACAAATAAATTAAAAACAACTACTGGAAAGCAAATGAAGTGCACGTGCAAAGGTAACATCGACAAGCTCTCCCCTAAACTTAAGCTAAGAAGCACAACAATATGTTGAAGTTAAATTCAAAAAGAGATAAGGGGAGAAGTTACCCAATGCTCTGAATATGTGCATACCAGAATATTGGCGTTAAACTTGATCAATAAGCTCACGGTCCAGACAAGATCACCTGCAAGAAGCACATCTCCAACCAAGCAAATAGCAGGCAGCACGAGCAAACAGAAGAAAATAAAAAAAGAAAGGCAAGCAATAGCCTCAATACAAGGCTAAAGGCGACAAACTCGGGTTGTCTCCCAATAGCCCGTTTCTTTACCGTCCTTAAGGTGGACCAAATACCTGTATTAGAAGTTATATATTATTGTTTAGTTCACAAAAGCATAACACTCCAACAGGAAAACTAAGCCAAAATCGAGAACAGCATTAAGCAAAACGATCAACAGAAGCAGCAGGACAAAGGAGATGGCTCCAGAGATCCTCGACTTCTCAGTTAAACGCTGATTTGTGATGAATCTCACCCGATACGCGGGATGAGGAAGAGGGGAAAGCTTTAGGGCCCAAAGAAGATAAATCTCCCTCGCCCATACCCTCCTCCTTGTCGTGTCGGTGAGCAAAACTCTGCTTCTTGCACAAGAACAACTCCTTTCGTCGCAGCTCAACAGTAGGAGAGCTCCAGGGCGGTAATTTCACGCCCAATATTGTAACATCCAGATCACCAACCACAACCGAGGGCATCCTTTCCTCACCCGTAGAGGGTGGCAGATCATCCCATGTCACCTGCTTAAAAGTTTTACAACATTTACTCGGTCTAATAACAGTTTTTAAATTGACTTTCCGCACGCTCTCAGTAGTTGTGCCCATTCCGCATTCCTTCTTAACTTTATCTCGTTATACACTCAGCAGCTCTGAACTTTATTTTGCGTACGCGGGCTTCAACAACTTTTTTACTTGTATAGTTATACCTTGCTCGCTAAGCACCACATCTGCCTTATCAACAAAATACAATTTGTCAGATAGCAAAGCATTAACGTTTTGCAGATTTTTAGATTTACATGGGACAAGAGCGAGAAGTGATGGCGGAGACGGTAATTTATCCTTAGAAGCTAAGGTAATTCCGCAAGCATTAAAGCATAGCATTGCCTCACTGGCTTTTAGGAATGGAACCCCCAAAATGGGTCTTGAGTTATTTCCCTCCGGTCCCAGTACCTGAAAGTCGGTGACTACAACAGCCCCGTTAAGTTTCACTTCCACATCTGTAACTACCCCATCAGTTTTGACCGAACCATCGGCAAGCATAAGTGATTTCTGGATACTATTTTCGATATTTAAATCCAGTTTCACAACATCTTGCAAGGCAAGGATGTTGCACGAAGAACCAGAATCACAAACAGCTACCATTTCTATCTCATTTATCTCGCACTTGACGGCTAATTCAATGTCACTGCTCTTGCCAACCTCTACAGCACTCTTCCCATGTTCATAGGGATTTTTCTCCATGTCACTTGGGAGGGCGCCACGAGTGTGTTCGGAGAATACCTAGGAAAGCTGCCCAAGCTGCATCTCCAAATTCCTCATGGAGGCAGTTTGAGTATCCATGTTCGACCGAGCCATCTCCACAAACTTTTCCATCATTTCTTCTAACGCGCTTTTGTGCGCCCCTTGTATGTTTTGATTGTAACCCTCCTGAGGTGGTCGCGGTTTTCTACCAGAAGCTTGAGCATCAAATTGATGCTGGCCTCCTTACAATCTTTGACCAGGATCATTTTGATTCCACTAGAAATTCGGGTGATTTCTCGCATTCGGGTTATAAGCATTGTTATAAGGGGCGGTGCGGTTTTGATTATTTAAAAAATTAACATGTTCTTCAATGCTCATACCTGCATGATCACTAGCGTGATCCCCCGCAATGCGCTCATAAGTGTGGTGCCCGGAGTTTCAACAAGCTTGGCACGAGATGTTCAGCACGGGCGCTGGCGGCGGGGTAGATCTTGCCAACATCATTTTTCCTTCCAAAGAAGGTTGGCAAGGTTCAGCGTGTTGTGCCACGACGTTCACATCGAACAAATTTCTCTCCCCTCTTGAGGCGTTCCTCCCAGCAGTCCAATATGTGCTGTGGGAGGCTGTATCTCTTAGAAGCCTTAGTGCATCCTCGGGGGCCAAATTCATAATCGTCCCCCCTGCAACATCATTGATCATTGCCCGGAGATTGGGTTCAACGGCGAAATAAAATATCTCTACCAAATTCCAGGGCTCACAGCCGTATTGCGGACACCGGCGCTGCAAATAGGCAAACCTCTCCCATGCCTCGTAAAGGGTCTCCTAATCCTGTTGTCGAAATATGGCTATCTCCCTGCGTGCATTAATAATCTTATCGACAGGATGAAATTTAGCCAAAAATAAGGAAGACAAGGCTTCCCAAGTTGTTGCAGTTCCTGGAGCGATTGTACGTAGCCAAGTCTTGGCCCTATCCTGCAACGAGAAAGGGAACAGCTTTAATTTCACAATTTCATCAGAGATCCCCACATACGGAAGGTCCCACATATTTCCAAAAATTCAGCTAGATGAAGCTGAGGATCCTCGCTCGGCAACCCGGAATATTGGGTGTTGTTCCTAATCATATTTAGGATTGCCGGCTTGATCTCAAAGTGGTGGTTGGCGATAGCTGGCCCAAACCCAGGATAAATACTCCCCGTCATAAGAGTAGTGAAATCCCTCATCGTCCTTACTCGAGGTTGGACCACCTCATGGGAATCAACCACTCTATCTCCCTGGCCGTTTCCACCATGGACCGGATTGTCCATTCTCTCTTCTGCAGCAACAGCGCGCAACCGAGCTCTTCTAGCTCTTGCAGTCTCGGCATCAACTCCTAAATCTTCAACCCTTTCAGCAGGGTTCAGATCTGACATGTACTTACAAAACAAACAAAAAGAAATTAAAACGCACTTGAACACCTACAGACTTTTCACCAAAAGGCAAAAACCACACGCAATGGTTGCGCTCCCCGGCAACGGCGCCAAAAACTTTATGCGCTTGCAGTAAGACTACCGTTCACGGCCAAGTCATAATAATGAGGAGTAGCATCCCCAAGTATCGATCTCTCGCGGAGCGCAAGTAGGTAGCATAGGTTTTGGCATTTAGAGAAATGAGTGCAAGTTCTAAGTGAACAAGGAGGTGATTGATTTGGATATCCTGCGCTAAAATAATAAAGAACTAACGCGGTTCGCCTTCACCGCATCGCCCGGATGAATCACTCTGAAGAGTAATAGCGGAAGCGAAAGAACTAATGAGGGTCGAAAACACCTCTTCTAAGCGCTCACTTCTAGCAAAGGCTAGAATGGCTCAAACACTACCAAAGATTAAAGCATCATTAACAAACTCAGATGAAACTCAAGCAGCAATGCTATCAAGTCACAAGTTACTAGAACAAGATCAGAACATGGAAAGTTTAGTTAAAGTGAAGAAATACAACCGAGCGCACAGAAGCTCTCCAAGATTCTCGGCCGGAAGCGAAGGTTGTCAATCCTCGTCCTAGCTCGGTCTTCGGAAGGCGTCCGGGATCCAGAAGGGTTGTCACTTCCTTCTTCTAACCCGTCTTCTTAGTGGTCGCCTAGTTGGATTTGAACGGAGGGCTTCTCTAGTACAGCAACAAGTAGCTCGGTTGGTAGCTTGGAGGGCAGAGAAGATGAAGATGGTTGGAGACGGAGCTTTTGCAAGCTTTTAGAGGAAAAATTGTGGCCGGAAGAGCTTCCCCAGGATGAGAGAGAAAAAAGGGGCTGGAGAGTGGTTTTACTGCTCCAGGGAGCAGAAAAGGCTGGCCGAACGAAATCCTCCCGGCCATGGCAGAATCTGCAACTTAAATAGAAAATTATAAGAAAATTGGTCTCGCATGGTTCGACGCATGACCGTGGGCGAACCGTGCGATATTACCTTTATGCAAATTCCTGTGAGGAAGAAGCGTTGACCCGTGCATTTCCTTCGCGCATGGGTGATCCGCCCCTGCGTTAAGCAATTCGCACGGGTAACCACAGTAAGCTCAAACCGCAGGAAAAACAAGAAGGCTATAGGCCAACCATGCATTTCTTTTGCACACGGTTTCGATGAAACCGTGCGTGAAGTATTCGTACGGGCTGGTCACTTTTCCAGAATAACCTGTGGAAAACACACGACCAAAACTAACCGTGCGCCAATAAAACGCACGGTCGTGCATTTTCCTCAAATCATTACTTTAAAATGGGGAAAATTGACCACCTGCAAGCAAGAAGAACTAAGAAATGGAGGACCCTCCTGCAAAACATAAATGCAGAAAAAGCTAACGGAACAAGCCCCGGGGAGCACCACATGCATACCCCCAATAATCAAATACTCAATTGCGCACCCAAGGGCGAGAAAAGCACACAATCCATGAAGCGCATAAGGAGGGAAATAATAGAGAAAATAGCGCAAAAGTGGTGTGCAAAGATAGGAAAACTAGCCCAGATGAGCCCGCAAAACCCTATATAAACGGGACTTATCAGGCACGCATGCGAGCCATACATGAATAGTAATACAGTAAACATTCGCTTTGGCCTTCAAGGGCCGGCTCAGCAATAAGGGCTTCAGCCCGCTACATGCCACTAGGCTCCGCAACACCTGCAAACAACATTCCACCATAGCATTGGAAAACAAAAGCAACGGTCAACTAAAGCTGACCAAATTATAATGACCCCACCCCTTACTCGGGGCGGCGGTGCTCCTTCCCTGCATTTTATTAGTATAACCAAGCAAGATAGTGAAAGTACAATTTATGCACACTTCTCCACAGGCGAAGGCACATAAGGCCACACACCCCGTACTCTCAGGGCACATTCTTGGTGAATTCGGTCCACCACCGCCCCTAGGACGGCAACATCATGAGCAAAAGGTGTTGAATCCAAAATCTGACCTCAACGAGAGTTTGAAAATAGGGGCGTAGCCAACTCCTACTTCTCCCAAGCTCCGACCCCTAACTTGCTTAAAAAGACCTAGAAAATACCTAAAGCCTCAGCATGGAGGTCCCACCTCTAACCCGGAAGATCTCTGAGTGCTTCCCCTCCAAAGCTAAAAGCTGAGCTTGGAGCTCCTCAGAAAGCACTAGAAGATCTTAGGGAAATATGTAAGCTTGCTTTCTGAAGATCTCCTACAGGTCTATTTATAGTCTTTGATGACCTGAAATGACAAAATTACCCTTGGCTGGTCTGCTAATGGAAAAACCCCACTGTCATGAAATACTGAATGCAGACCTTGAAGGCATATAGGTAATTTACCCGATGGCAACTAGGTAATTTCTCCCTGGGCCCCACCTGGAGAGAGCCCCAATGCCGAGAACTGAACATTATCGAGGACTCTCCCGCCCTCACTCGGCAGGAGCTAAAAAAGATGTCGAAGAATTCCTCGGACCGAGACAGTTCCCATCTTCTGTGGGGCATGAGCCTTCTCGCCCTTCTCTGGGCAGAAGCAGGTCTCGACCGGTGCTTGAGCGCGAGCATTCCCGCCCACTCCTAAGCGGGAGCTCTTCCGTTCTGAGGCCCAAAGTGAGACCGATGCTAGTCCAGACCTGACCCTCGGTGCCTCTGGGTCCCACTCAGCGAATATGGGGTTGTACACATTCCCCGCTCTTTTCGAGCCAGCCCTGCGCTCGAAAAGACACGTACAACCCGTAAATATTTGCTGAGCACGTGTCGTATTGAAAAGAGAATCTTTTGTTGGGCCATCCCGTGGCTATATATGTGCGCTGATAGACAACCATAAATCTATCCCTGCCAATCGATGCCGCGTGTTTGAGCTCTCACGTGTCTCGAGATGCATTCTAAACATGTTGACAAGCCGCTCTCGCAGAGTCTTCAAGACCACATTGATACAGCGCAGGCGCGAGCCCTTGCGAACAACGCCTTGGTATCCCCCTGGCTAGCGAGAAAGGCGCCAGCCGCTGAGCCCTCACAGCTGAAAAAGAAGAAGAAGAAAGAGAAATCGATCAAGCGGGACCTTCTGCGCGAGAACCGGGGCTCAACTACCCCCTCCCCAAGCCGCGCGGATAATCCTTCCCCTCTGCAGAAGGTACATCTTTCCGGCTTGCTGATTACCAAGACTATGAATTGATTAAGCAAAAGGATTGACAATTGACATGCAAAACATCTCGCAGGAGGTGGCCTAAGATGACAGATCTGGTTCCTCGCTGGCGCCCCCAAACTCGGCATCTCGCCTTCCCGGGGATCCACCACGAGTCCCGGAGGCCACTCCTCCCGCTAACCCTCCGAGAACTCCAAGTAACCTATCATTCCTACTGCCCTCTTTTTTATCATTCCAACCACAACATTTTAAACTATTTAACTAACCTCCCGCAGCGCCAACTTCTGCCAGCCCAGGTCTCGCCACCCGAGAGAACGAAAAAGCAGCTGCTAACTTGGTCACCCAAGCGGCTAATCCCGCCTTACTAGCGGGAGGGGTGGCCATCGAACCCTCCGTACCCCCAAAGGAGGCCAGCCACCCTGCGAGAGAGGACGACTCCCCCCTGCTCCCAGCCAGGCAGGGATCACCTCACGCAATACATTTCGCCAAGGGCAAGGAAAACCGCTCCACCTCCCCTTTGGAAAGGAGACTGAGGGGGAGTCCAGCCCTTCTCTTCTGTCGTCGGCCGGTAGCTCTCTCTGTACTGTAGGTATGCGAGGTACTATCATAGCCTTTACTTTGCTCTCGCCATAACCATGGAACTTTGCTTTTTCCAGGGGATGTAGACCCGAGAGCGGGAGCCAATGAGGAAGATGAAGACGAAGATGAAGGTGGAGAGGAAGGGGAAGATACCGAGAGCTCCCCCTTTCCTTCTTCTGATGAGATGGAAGAAATCCTGGACGGTGGCAAGAACGTCAAGAGACGGCGGAAAAGGATAGCGACAATCCTCTCGAAGCTCGTGCGGCGGGAGAGGGCCAACGCCTCTGCGGCGAGGGATCATCGCGAGATGGTGGAGCAAAGGCTGGAGGCCCTCGAGCGGGATTACAACTTCCTGGGCGAGATAGAGTGGCAGGATATGCCTACCGCTGAGTTGTCCCCAGGGCGGTGTATTGCGCGAATTCGAGACCAGGAGTGTCGGATCAACCTTGGATGCGCCTCCCTTTCATCCTACTTCAACCCGCGAGCTCCCCGAATGACCAAAAAGCGAGAACGAGGGCTATGGCGATGGGAACCATATTGAATAACGGAGTCTCACCTCCCTCATCCCTTGGCCTACCTTTCTCGCAATGTACCCCCTTTTTAATTTGCACCTTGACTGCTTGAGACTTTATTATTATTATTTGTTATGCGGCTCTCGCACGACGAGAGCCCCTCTTTTTTCTATTTCTACTTCATTACTCTGTTTCAATATGTAATCTCGTTGTTTGCGTGAATCCAAGCTATCTGTCAATTGTTGTTATCTATGAGCCGGAATCTTCTAGTTTGCTTAGGTGCCTTACGTGTGTCAGGGTGGAAAACGAGGCGCCGTTTCCTTGAGGCATGGCGATTGTACCCTTGCCACCTTTTTGGGAAAATTATCATTACTACGGTTTTCTATAAATAGGCCAGTCCATTCATCGCATTTATTAGTCCGATTCGGAACCCTTGTCCTCCCTCTTTTTGCTCTCGTGCCTTGCCACGAACTTGATGACTAGTTTTAGTCATCGTTTTTGGGGTATTTTAGTAGCTTATTTCCCTAAGTTTTTGTTACAATTATGTGTTTTTGTATGCTTGTTATGATATTCTTTATAATATAAAGTTTTATGTTGTTATTTTATATTTTATGTTTAGTTTTATTTATATTATTATCTTTATTATAGTTTATATGTTATAATGTTATAAGGTTATGTCTTATTTTGTTTAGTTTTATTTTTAATAACTAGTTAATAGTATGTATGTTAGGTTTATTTTTATTTTACTAATGTATTGTTTTGATATATTTTGTCTTAATTGTAGGTTCAAGCACAAGATCAAGCCTTTGGAGCAGCACCTAGCCCTCTACCCGAGCACTTACATGCAGCCCATGCAAGATATGGTGCAGCCCCTACATCCAATCAAAGCCCAAGGCCTCCTCAAGCAAGCAGCCCGAGCCCGGCCATATGTTGGAGCAGCTCTTGTGCATGGACGAGCCTTGTCCAAGCCCACTTCCTCACCATGCAGCCCACTACATTTGGAGCAGCCCCTCATGCAAAGCCGGCCACTTCAATTCCTCCCCTCTTTCCCCTCATTAATTCCATACATTCACTCTCATGCATGCATCTTCTCCTCCACATTAACTCTCTCTCCCTCTCTCTCTTCATTAAATCCACATGCATGCATTCTCACCCTACTTGGCCGGCCACCCTCCTTTCCTCCCCTCTCTTTTTCTCTTTCTCTTTTATTATTTTCCACCCTCTTTATTCTACATGCATTCCCCCCTATCTATTTTATTTTTATATTTTCATTCCTATAAATATAATGCAATGAATCTCTCCCTTATCTCTCTCCCCCATTAAAGCCATGCATGAACCACCAACTTGAAGTGGCCGACCACCCCATGGCATTCCCCCCTCTTCATTTCCATCTAGAAGCCTCTCTCCTCTCCTATAAAAGGAGACCCTTCCCTCTTTTTCATGTTAAGTAGTTTTAGTTGCAAGTTTTAGTCTAAAAGAAAGTTTAGTTCTTGAGAGATCTTGTAGAGAGCAAGTGAGGTTATTTTCTTATTTTCATGTTGTAGTTTTTATGGTAATCTTTTTCCTTTAGTAGATTACTTTTGTCTTAGTATTATTATTGTGTACCTCTTTATTATGCAATGAAATTTCTTTTCTCTTATTCTCATCTTCTTTTCAATTATGCTTAGCTAGTTATTTTTGTGCCGATCACGAGAATCTTTGCGATATAATAACGTATCTTTATTTTTATGTTTTCCTTTGTAATTTTCTATTTTTGATCCTTCCTTGAAATATCCCGTATCGACTCCGTATTTCTAGTATACGGTAGTAGATTCCGATCTCATATTCGAGTGGCCGAGAGGCTCGTGAATATGAAAGATCACTCAAGGAAGGAAGGAGTTGAACGCACCCCTAGAGATAGGATGACGTAAATCCTCCGGATTGGAGTCAAATCCAATAGTGCGGGTCACTTCGATAATGCGACTTTAGGCCATTTTGACTTGAAAGAGATTTCGGTCGAAACGTCTATAAGTTAGGGGATTTAATGCTCTAGCGAGATTACTTCCTAATATCGGATCCGTCACGGTCTTAATAGATTTACAATTGTTAAACTAAATTATTTCGTTATTTTATTTCAAAGTGAATCGTCGATCGCGCACTCTTTTCTCGTAATAGTTTATTTTCTCTTCTTAACTTAGTTTATTTTCATTTTCAAAACTCATTAATTGTTCGGTAGAATAATAGAGTCGTTGTGAGTAATAGTACTTGCCTGCCCCGAGTTTTTATACGACCTTGATATTTTTCATATCCTATGCTATATTTCGATAGGTACACTTGCCTTAATCGAGTATAGATTGGAGAATTCGATTTTCTCTATCAGAACTTCCCTCGCTTCCGCCACCTTTTCTCATTCTCGCCTTTCTCCCCGAGTTTTTGCCTTCAACCTCTTAACCATGATGTCGGGCGAGAGCGAAGGATGCTCCAACTGTGTGCAAGCCTTCTGGAGGCACCAGTTCCCTCTTTGCTAACTAACCATGGACGAGTACCACCTGATAACCTCCCTCTACATCCTTGCCGGTTTCTCCGTGAGAAACCCGGGCAACGACGATAAGGTAAATCTCGCGGGAGAGGGAGAGCTTGCCATCCCCCTTGAGCATTTCGAGGTGGGCTTCCGCCTCCCCCTCTTGCCCGAGATGCGCCAGGCCCTTCTCTACTACGGGGTGGTTCCCGCCCAGCTCAACCATAACTCAGTCGCCATCCTGGTGGCGTTCATCTGTTACATGTGATCAGAGAGGATAGAGTTTAGTCTACCTATCTTCCGGAAGCTGTTCATCTTCCGGGCTAAAGGTGGGGTAGTCTTCTTCTCTAGTCAGCTGCTCAAAACCTATGGTCTCGTAAACAAGCATCACCACTGGGGCGAGAAGTTTTTCTATGTTTCGGTGTCTTCGGGCACATGCCCCTCGCGCCAGTCCAATACGACGCCACCGCCTACAAGCTGCCCACTCTGGGGTCGCGCGAGAGCGTCTTCCTGGAGTTCTTCAGGACCAAGGACTTCGACGTTCAATTTCTCAGGCGGGACATCGACTCTCTCCTGCCCATACCTCCTAGCGAAGGAATGGTCTCACCTTTAGCTTGGCATTCCATACTCTAAAATATAGCGCTGAATGTTTTCGACTTTGCAGGAGAGCGGGAAATCTCTCGGAGCCAGCCGTTTGCCAAGACCAGGGCTGCGAGAGATCCACTGGCTCTTCCGCAAACTGCGGCTCTCGCCTGCCTGGATGATCCTACTCCTCCCCCTCGGTTAAGTGTCGGGTAGCGAAAGAACGACACGTTCTCATCCAATCCGCTAAAAATACTAAAGCCCACCGCCGCAGACAAGGGGAAGTCCGTGGAGGCCTCTCCCTCCCGACATGTCGCCGAGGGTCGATCCATCGTCGAGATCCTGTCGGTAGCCGTGGAGGCGATCACTAACACCGGTACCACCGTTGGGGACCTTGTCAAGAGCCTGCCAGCCGCAGGCAAGATTGGTGACGAGGGGGCAGCCGCCGAAACCTCTGCTCAGGTCCTACCCAAGCAGGTGCCAAAGGGGCACCGGAACTTTAGCCTCGACGTGAAGTGTCTGGACGCGGAAGGAAAGCCTCTGCTCTAGTGGGTTCCTGAGACAAACCATGTCTCCGTCTCTACCCTCCTCCCCAGTTGGGCGGAGCGCGACGAGGTCACCAGCGACGCTTTCGCGTTGGGCTACGGCCTTTATAGCCGGGAGGATGCCAGCATCTTCGACCAAATGTCCACTTGACTCTTGTCCCTTGACTCCATCCGGGCCTTGCTGCGTGAGGTCGAGCTCGCGCATATGTGTGCGTGCCGGAGTATCACCATCGACCACAACTTCGGTGAGATGCTCAAGGAGAGGGACCAAGCGGAGGTGCACGCGGCAGCGCTAAAGGCCATGCTGGCGGATGCCCAGCAACTTCTGTCCTTACGCCCGACGAAAGAGGTAAGCGAGACCTTTCAAGGAACTCGTTCTCTCCCCTGTAATCCACAGCTCGTATTGACTAGTTTCGCCCTTACATAGGATTCTGCCCAAAGCATGGTGCTTCGCATGCAGCTGGCCGGGGTAAGGTGCGAGAACGTCCTGCTAAAGGACCATCTCCAGCACATGGAGGCGGTGGCAGCCGCGGTCCCACCTCCTCCTTCGCTGGACGAGAGGCTGACGAGCTGCCAATTCTCGAAATACGATATCAACAAGCTGCTCTAGACCAACGCCCAAGCATCGACCATACTTACCATAGAGACGTTGCGGGACGTGGGGTGTCTGAATGAGGGCAGCGAAACCATCGTTGCCCTCCAGCTTCTCCCGTGGCTCTTCGAGCCCATCCCCAAGCCCCCGAGCGTAGCTGACTCCTCGCCCTCGGATGTCCCGAAATCTCCCACTACTGCTGGCGAGACATCCGGGGAGGGTTCTGGCAAGAGCTCCACCGGGAGCTCAAGAGGGGGGTATAGTGCGTCCCCCTGATGGGTTTCTTTCCCCCCCCCCCTCTTTTTGTCTTTGAAATGCATGAGATGCTCTCGCCTGTAATCACATTTTGAAGGATATATTGTACATGTTTGCATATTGTGATTGATTTCTTACCTCTTTATAAGTGTTGTAGTGTCAAATGCTTCTCAAGCACATTCTCGCTGAGGCCCTAGGTCTCCCTAGGATAGCCATCCCCCTTAGCGATCAATATATGGAGACTTGCTGAGAGCTCAAGGCCTAGCGTGCCATTTTGGAGTGCCTTCCACCGAGGCCCTTTTGTCGGGAGCGTTGTCTATAGGTTCTTGAGGGGGGGCACCGCCCCCTTCACCTCGTGAGAGTGAATGGAGTTTTTTGCCTAGGGCTCCTTGCCAAAAGCCTTCCCGCTGGGAACTCCCTCTGCCGAGATCCTCTTAGCCGAGAACTCTTGGCGGAGACTTCTCTTGCTTGAGGGGGTTTCAAACCTTTTTCTTCTGTCTTCTAGGTGTGCCTCCTGTCTTGCCCTGAAGGCCTGGTCAGCGAGTCCACCCGGGTCTGAGCCTCGCTCGGGATAGTGCCAAAGTTTCCTAGTCGTAGTGTCCCAAAGAACATATCCGAGAACAAGCCCTTTCCCCCCAGGTGTGCCTACAACCCTGACCTGCTGATGAGAGCCTGAGCAGTGAGTCTATCCGGGGCCGAGCAGCACTCGGGGTCCCTTGCCCCCACAAGCAAGACTTTAGACCTACCAGCTAGATGAGAGCCTGCAAAGCGGGTCTACCTATGGCCGAGCCGAGCTCGGGGTAGTGCGAACATCCATGTTGAAGCATCTCCACAAAGCAAACCTCTCCCCCACAGGCGAACCTTCGGACCTGCAAGCTAGATGAGAGCCTGTGCAGCGGGTCTACCTGGGGCCGAGCCGAGCTCGGGGTAGTGCAAAAGTCTCCTAACTTAAGTATCTCCAAGAACCAAACCTCTCCCCCAAAGGAGAGCCTTCAGACCTTCCAGCTAGATGAGAGCCTATGCAGCAGGTCTACTTGGGGCCGAGCCGAGCTCAGGGTAGTGCAAAAGTCTCCAAACTGAAGTATCTCCAAGAACCAAACCTCTCCCCCACAGGCGAGCCTTCGGACCTGCCAGCTAGATGAGAGCTTGCGCAGCGGGTCTACCTGGGGCCGAGCCGAGCTCAGGGTAGTGCAAAAGTCTCCAAACTGAAGTATCTCCAAGAACCAAACCTCTCCCCCACAGGCGAGCCTTTTGACCTGCCAGCTAGATGAGAGCCTGCGCAGTGGGTCTACCAGGGGCAAAGCCGAGCTCGGGGTAGTGCAAAAGTCTCCAAACTGAAGTATATCCAAGAACCAAACCTCTTCCCCATAGGCAAGCCTTCGGACCTTCCAGCTAGATGAGATCCTGCGCAGCGGGTCTACCTGGGGCCGAGCCGAGCTCAGGGTAGTGCTAAAGTCTCCAAACTGAAGTATCTCATAAAATCAAACCTCTCCCGCACATGCGTGCCTTTAGACCTGCCAGCTAGATGAGAGCCTGCACAGCGGGTCTACCTGGGGCCGTGTCGAGCTCGGGGTAGTGCAAAAGTCTCCAAACTGAAGTATCTCTAAGAACCAAACCTCTCCCCCACAGGCGAGCCTTCAGATCTGCCAGCTTGATGAGAGCCTGCATTGCGGGTCTACCTGGGGCTGAGCCGAGCTCGGGGTAGTGCAAAAGTCTCCAAACTGAAGTATCTCCAAGAACCAAACCTATCCCCCACAGGAGAGTCTTCAGACCTGCCAGCTAGATGAGAGCCAGTTCAGCGGGTCTACCTGGGGCCGAGCTGAGCTCGGGGTAGTGCGAACATCCAAGTTAAAGTATCTCTACGGAGCAAACCTCTCCCCCACAGGCGAACCTTTGGACCTGCCAGCTAGATGAGAGCCTGCGCAGTTGGTCTACCTGGGGCCGAGCCGAGCTCGGGGAAGTGTAAAAGTCTCCAAACTGAAGTATCTCCAAGAACCAAACCACTCCCCCACAGGCGAGCCTTTGGACCTGCTATCTAGATGAGGGCTTGCGCAGCGGGTATACCTGGGGCCGAGCCGAGCTCAGGGTAGTGCAAAAGTCTCCAAAGTAAAGTATCTCCAAGAACCAAACCTCTCCCCTACAGGCAAGCCTTTGGACCTGCCAGCTAGATGAAAGCCTGCGCAGCGGGTCTACCTAGGGTCGAACCGAGCTCGAGGTAGTGCAAACATCCAACCCTTCTATCAAACGCATTCCACAATAGGTAAGAAGAAAGAAATAACAAGTTAGGGAACACAATGTAATAACTTGACTTTAAATACACAATTTCACCTTCCCCCATCATTGGTAGAAATGTTTTAAATCGCCACCACTCCAGGTGTGGCTCATGGATCTCCCCTCCACCTCCTTGAGGTGGTAACCTCCCGTTCTTAGAACCCTTTCAATAATATAGGGTCCTTCACAATTTGGATTGAGCTTGCCAACGGGGGATGAACTTCCCGCAACATCGACTTTTTTTAACACTATATCTCCTTCTGCGAACTGTTTGATCCTGATGTGCTTGTCAAAGTATCTTGTCATTCGCCGCATGATTTCTTCGTGCCTGATAGCCGCGACATCGCACAGCTCTTCCACAATATCTAATGAGAGGCGCAATTCCCCCTCATTCTCAGACCTCCAAACCTCGTCTCCTTCTCCCGCTGCCATGACCCGCAGGGATCAAACCTCAAACTCCACTGGCAGGACCGCCTCACTCCCATGAGAAAGTTTAAAGGGGGTCTCACCAGTGGCCATGTTCGGGGTCGTTCGCAGGGCCCATAGAACTGAGGGGAGCTATTCCACCCAGTTCCCCCTCAGGTTCTCCACCTTCTTCTTGAGTAAGTTCATGATGATCTTGTTCGCCGCCTCCACCTGGTCATTTCTCCTAGGGTGATGGATGGAGGAGAACCTGAGGTCCATCCCTAGCTGGGTGCAGAAGCTGATGAATTCCTTGCTGGAAAATTGGGGACCATTATCCGTTACTATCACCTGGGGTAGCCCGTGCCTTCATATGATCTCTCCCCAAATAAAGTTCTGAATGATCTGGGAGGTGACCTTGGCCTGTGCCTTGACCTCCATCCACTTAGAGAAGTAGTCAATCATGACTAGGAGAAACCTCCTCTACCCGCTAGTTGGAGGGAAGGGCCCAACTAGATCCATCCCCCAGATGGTAAAAGGCCATGGTGTCGTGATGCTTCGGAGCCTTTGAGCGGGCAAGAGCTGGTGGGGCTTGTACAGCTGACAATTTCGACACCTCCTCGCAAACTCAGCCGCATCCTTCCTCATAGACTGCCAGAAATACCCTTGCCTCACCACCCTCGCTTCCAACATCCTTCCCCCCGAGTGACTACCACACTCTCCCGAATGCACTTCTTCTAGGATCCTCGGGATCTCTTCCTCGGTCATACATCTTGCCAGGAGCCCTGACAAAATCTTCCGATGCAACCCTCCCTCCAGCATTAGGTAATGGGCTGCTTTATGCCTGAATCCTTTGGTGTCCTTAGTCCCTTTCAGAAGCTCACTCGTGGTCAGGAAGGTGACCAAGGCATCCATCCATGAGGTTCGACGATCTACCTCTATCAATTCTCCTTTCCGTATTGCAGGTCAAAATAGCTCGGTCATGGTTCGTCCCCCCCCCCCCCCCGAGGTCCAAACTTAGCCAGCTGATCGGCCGCTGCGCTTTCTTCCCTAAGAACGTGTTGGATCGAGAATGTCCAGAACCCTCCGATGATCACCCTTACCTTGGACAAGTACTTTGCAAGAGTGGGCACCCGGGATTCAAACTCTCCCCAGATCTGTGACGCCACCACCAACGAGTCCGTAAAGGCTTACACATCCTAGATCTCAAGCTCCTTTGCCAAACGGAGGCCGGCTATCACTGCCTCATACTCTACTTGGTTATTAGTCACCGTAAAGTGCAAGACCACTGCTTGTTCTATAGGGACCCCCTGAGGGCTTATATACACTACTCCTCCCCCGTGGGAATGCTTTCCCAAGGCCCCATATACCACCATCTTCTATGCCCCCTTAGGCTTCGGCTCCTCGGCTCCTCAGCTCCAACCTCAGCAACATAGTCGGCCAAGAAGTCAGCCACCACTTATGCCTTGATGGAGAGCGTTGGGACAAACGAGATGTCAAATTCGCTCAGTTTAATAGACCACTTGGCCAACCTTCCTGGGTGTTCTACTCCTTCAAATATCTTGCGAAGGGAATGGTCTGTCACCACTTTGATCGAATGGGCTTGGAAATACGGTCGAAGCTTCCTTGCTGAAACAATCAAAGCTTACGCCAACTTCTCTAAGATGGGATAGCGGAGTGTAACAACTCGACCCGTTAAATAACATATAATAGAAGGTCCGACCGGGGCCCCATATTATATGCCACAAACAGACGGCGAGGTCACAGGTTAATACAAAAATACCATCGCACCCTAACCTAGAGCATTCCAGCGGAGGTTTATAAGTTGCACGAACTCAATCCATGAATGTCCACTACTATATAAATAACACATTTATATAAAAGACCAGGAATATATACAAGCCCACGGCTCACGGACTTAAGGCCTTACAAGTTTCTCTTTACAAATATATGACTTCATACATCGGCACGCAGGCCGGCCACACATGAAATCCAAATCTTCGCATGGCCTTCGAGTGCCTACCAGCAACAGCAGCATAAAGGGCTTCAGCCTGCTCACTCCATTTTAGCATCAACAAGACAGCACCTACATATGGACATCCACCCCATGGGTGATAAACAAAGCTACGGTCAGCATTCAGCTAACCAATTATAACGACCCTACCCCTTACACAGGGAAGTGGTTCCTTCCCTGCATGCAATACAATCACAACATGTATATATAACAATACAGAATAAAATCACAAATAACGGCCTTCGTGCGAGACGCTCCGTGCACTCTGGGCATGCTTACGGTGTATCGGAACATCCTTCGTACACCACCGACTAGAGGTTCTTAACTTGTTGGCGATGGAGCATAGTCTACTACAACGCGCAGACTGGAGACCCTCTCTCCTATCCCATTCAGAGGTAATAACCTCGCGGTAACCGTGAGAACTATCAGTCGACCTACCCACGTAGAGTAACAAGCCTAGGGAAATCGCCCCGCTGCATTGCTACCAATCGACCACTCACCCGATCCTACCACTGAACTTGTTGGGTGGCCCACCCACTCAGAGGTTCTTCACTTGTTGGTCATGGGCATCAGCCTCCAAACCCCTATTGGAGGCATCTCGCACCCAACCACTCAGAGGTGCTCGCATATAACAATCTGATCATTAAACTTGGTGGGTGGACTTCCCAATCATAGGTTCTCGCATCCCTCTCTCAACACCGGTACATAGTGTCACTTTCCAGTGCATCATACGTCTCATACCGAGCATACAACCAAAAGAGCTATGCAAAGCTTACTTACTGCACTTCACAAGTGTCCTCACACGCTCCATAAGCTATTCGTTGTATACACAGAGTCTTCTCCGGATCGCAGCATCACCAATCCAGACTATATGTCCAGATGGGCTTCACACAACATGCCTATTCCGTACTACACACTTCCGGATCTAAATGCAGACTCAACCACTGGAATCACTTACGCTCTTCTATCTTTTGATGGAGGATTCCAAAGATATACATGCATAAAAAAGGGATTCACCTTCCCAAGGAAGAAAGACCGTTACCCTTGACGATCGCTTCAGCGCCATGAAAGAACTAGCAAGAGGGAAATCACTGTAGCGGCCTTGCCTCCGCAACGCTGAACTCGGCTCGCGATTCGGACTGCTGAAGCTCCACCGGCGTTCGGAAAGCTTCTCCTTCTTCCTTCCTTGCTCTCCTCTCTCTCTTCACTTTAGAAAGAGAATGGTCAACATAAGAATGAGATATTCATCTCCATTCTCGGCTTAATAATAGCAGGGAGGAACTTGGACCACAGGATCCAAATAGAAGGGAACGAATGGCCTCGATCTGCTTTGAAAAGCATCTAAATAGAGCTAACACGGCTTGTGACACCCCCGTATCACATGCCATATTACTTGAGCGGTTATAGAACCGACTCAATCTGGATCAAAACACGGGCTACGACACACCCGTGTCACTTCCTGACACGCCTGTGTCAACCAGTACACGTCCGTATGACTGGCCGTGTCACCCCATCAACACAGGACCAAAATACCCGAGAAGAACATGGCTAAGGCACACGCCCGTGTCCGTGGCCGTGTGCCCAACACGCCCATATGACACGCCCATGTCACGGGCCACGTGCCACACTCAACGCCACTCCACTCAACGCCACTCAATGCCACCCGGTTATCCACCAGAGCAGGATACGCCCTGGGACACGCCCGTATCCCAGGCCGTGTAACCTCTCGACGATCGTCGACTGTACTATCTCGAGAACTCGACTCGATGCACACTACAAAGTAAATGCCCTGGGACACGCCAATTTCCCAGGCCGTGTGCACCGGACATGCCCTGGGACATGCCCGTATCCTAGGCTGTGTCACCCAGCCTGACCCCATTTTGGGACTTAGGGTTTTTGAGGTGTTACATGGAGCTCCGACTTCTTCAGGGTCCTGCTAGCATAGTAGATTGGCAGTTTCTTCTTTCCCTCTTCCCTTACCAGAACGGAGCTCACAGCCTCTGCTCCTACTCTAGGGTATAAGGCTAGATCTTCCCCCTCCTTCGGGCTTTGAAGTAGCGGAGCCTGGGAGAGCTTCCTCTTTAGTGCTTGAGAAGCCTCTTCACATTCGGCAGTTCACTCAAACCATTGATTCCCCCACAGCACCTTGAAGAACGAAGAGGACTTCTCCCCTGACCTGGAGAGGAACCTGCTTAGCCCAACCAGCTTACCTGTCAAGCACAAGAACTCCTTAGCACTGCGAGGTGACTCCAGCTCTGGGATGGCCTTTACTTTATCAGGGTTGGGCTCTACCCCTGCCGGGGTAAGAAGATGCCCTAGTAACTTCCCGCGACTCGCCCCGAAGACACACTTTGAGGGGTACAGCCTCATCTTAAACCTCCATAGGATAGAGAACGTCTCCTCCAGGTCCCGTAGGTGTGAGTCCATACTCTTGCTCTTGACCATCAGGTCATCGATGTAGACCTCTAGGTTCCTCCCCCTTTGACCCTGGAAGGCCCGATCCATCATGCGTTGGTATGTAGCTCCTGCATTCTTCAGCCCAAATGGCATCATCTTATAGCTGAAGCACCCCTCCCTCGTGATGAAGGAGACATCCTTGACATCAGGAGGGTGCATCTGGATCTTGTGATAACCTGAAAAAGCATCCAAGAAACTCATAATAGAGAAACCAACGGCTGAATAAACTAGCGCGTCGATTCTCGGCAGGGGTTAGCAATCCTTGGGGCATGATTTATTCAATAAGGAAAAGTCAATACATGTTCGCCACTTCCCTCCCCCTTTTTTTACCATTAGAACATTGGAGATATAGCCTGGATACTGGATATCCGAGATGAAGCCAGCCTCCAAAAGCTTCTTGACCTCTTCGAGGATGGGCTCCTCCAGCTTGGTGGCGATGGTCCTCATCTTCTGGCAAATGGGGCGCATCCAGGGGTCTAGGTTCAGGCGATTGCAGGCCACATGTGCATTGATGCCTGGCATGTCTGCCGCGCTCCAAGAAAAGTTTTCGACATTGCACTGGATGCAAGCCCGCACTCGCTCCTGGTCCTCGGGACTTAAGCCCTCGCTGACCCACACCCTCTGCACCTGTCCTGCGCTGGTGAAGACCTCCATCTCCACCACTTCCTAAGCCGGATCCAGCCGCGACTGCTCCCATCTAGCCCTCGTCTCTTCCTCCTGCCCAAACTCTTCCTCCCCTCTTGCCTCTTCAACCTCCATCGCCACCTCCAGGCTATCCTGCTGATGCTACTCGACCTCCACGCCCCTCTGGGACTCCCTCTCAACTTCTTCTTCTGCCTCACTACTCCTCTACCTCCATCGCCTCCTCTAGGCTCTCCTGCTATTGCTGCTCGACCTCCATGCCCCTCTGGGACTCCCTCTAAACTTCTTCTCTTTTCTCCCCCGGGCTCACCTCCTCCTCTCCGACAACCTCATCCTGCTCCGCCATCTCCTTCTCTGTCCCTTCCGCCTCTGTCATCCAAGACACGGTGTTGACTGCCATCATGTAACACTGTCTTGCCACCTTTCGGTCTCCCCTGATCCTAACCTGCACCCCTCCGTTGTTGAACTTGAGGCACTGATGGAATGAGGAGGCGATGCAGCGAAAGGTGCTGATGAGGGGGCGTCCAAATATGGCATTGTAACTGCTTGGGGCATCCACTATCACGAATCTACAGTTCCGTGACACGCCCCCACACTTCACATGCAAGCCTACCCCTCCTTTCTACCTTCTTCACTCTCCAGAAAACCCAAACAGCGGTCCATCTGAAGCTAAGACCATCTTGCCCTCGACCTTCATCTCATCGAAGGCATTCTTGAAGATCACATTCACAGAGCTCCTGTTGTCCACCAGTATCCTGGAGACCGTGAAGTTTTCCACCGTCGTCTGGATCACTAGGGCATCACAGAATGGATCCTCGTATTCCGGCATGTCTGCTGATGAAAAGGTTATTTTTTATTCCGGATGGGGAGCCAAGGAGGTCGAGGCAACCCCCCTTCGGAACATGGTTTAAATGATCCCCTTCCGAGATGCCTCAATCCCGACTCCTCTGTGGATCACTCTGATCCCTCCTCAGGTCCCCACGTCTGCCCGGTCCTCGCACCTGTCTTCCCCCTCTCCCTACTGTACCTCCATGATCCTTATCGGAGGATCCTACCTCCGCAACCCCCTAGCTTCTCTCATCTCTAAGAACTTCGGACAGGTGGCCGTTGCGTGATCTTCCTCCTAGTGGAAGTCACAGAAGAGCAACGCCGCCCTGCCCCCTCTCCCTTCTCCTCATCCTCTTCTCCCGGCTTCTCCTTGAACTCCTCTCCTTGCTCCTCTACCTATGCCGACCTCCATGGACTCTTGAGGCTGTGGGAGGTGACCCCTTGTCCCCTGCCTCAATACGGGTTGATCAAACCTCCTCGGCTCTCGGAAGTTGTATCTTCCGTGAAAGCCTCCTCCTTATCATTGGGGGCGACCTTCCTGGGGCCTCCAACCCAACAGGTTATTCGGCTCTTGGGCCCCCAATCCATGATACTGCCCCTTCCCTCGAGGTTCTTCTCTCCTTCTCTCTTCTCTCTGCTCCCTCTGCTCCCTCTGCCTTCAGTCTGTCGGTTCCTTTACATCGTCCTCCGCCAATCAGGCCAGCTTCCTAGAAAAAGCCGGATTGGCCCTTTCGAAGTCTATCTCCTTTGCCGCCCTCTCCATGAGCTCCTCAAAAGAGAGGGGGGAGGGCACTCTTTTCAACTCAGTGCTAAAGAATCCTGGTCTCAGCCCTAAGGTGAAGGCGAGGATCAGCCCGTATCCTAGGACCTCCTGGACCAAGAGGATCTCTTCCTAAAACCGGTCAACGTAATGACCCAACATCTCATCCTGCTTCTGCCTCACCGTAAATAGGCATTCTGCCTCCTTCTTCCTCTTCTTCGAGGTTGACAACCTCAACAAGGACCCTCGGTATAGATCCTCAAAGCTGTAGATCAAACTTGCCGGTAAATGGTGGAACCAGTCCTGGGACTTCTCCTTCAACATGATGGAAAACAACCGGCACTTGAAGGCATCCGTCATCTACCTTATCGAGACCACGTCTTCGAACCACTGTACATATTGTACAGGGTCATCCTTCCCTGAGTAGTATGACATGTCTGGCTCCCAGAACCCCTCCGGCACCGGAGCTGAGATGATGAGCTCACTAAAGGGTCTCTCGCCACCTGCCTGCCGATAGGGCACATCTGGCAGCCTCGGCTAGCTAGCCCAATCTGCGAGACCGTGCCTAGGGAAGAGCTCTCGCACATCCACCTCTCTCTCGCCGATCTCTGCCGGAACCTCCTTCTAGGGACGTGGCCTGGGAAGAGCTCCCGCAGGGCAATGTCCCTCTTGCCAACCTCCGCCGGGGCCTCCTTCCTAGGGAGCTGCCTATGGGTGTTCTCACCCAAGAGCGGGACTGTCTCTACTAGAACCTGAGGAGTTGCCCACTCACTCCTTGCTGAGAAGGCTAGGCTGATGGTCTGCAGGACCTCTCTCCTGAAGTCTTCCAGCATCTTCCTTGTCGCCTCTTCTCCCCGGGGTGGAACCTCATGAGCAAGATCCTTCACCTTCACCTCCTGTCATGGGGCTAAACTCAAGATTTTCTTGTACTGGCTACCTTCCACGCTCACCACACCAGAACAGTTGAAGCCAAAATCTGACCTCAACGAGAGTTTGAAAATAGGGGCATAGCCAACACCTACTTCTCCCAAGCTCCGACCCCTGTCTGGCTGAAAAGGACCTAGAACTGACCAGAAGCCTCAGCATGGAGGTCCCACCTCTAACCCAGAAGATCTCTGAGAGCTTACCCTCTAAAGAGAAAAGCTGAGCTTGGATCTCCTCAAAAAGCACTAGAAGAGCTTGCTTTCTGAAGAGCCCCTACGGGTCTATTTATAGTCTTCGCTGACCTGAAATTACAAAATTACCCCTGGTTGGTCTTCCAATAGCCAAATCACGCTGTCATGAAATACTGAATGCAGTCCCTGAGGGCATATAGGTAATTAACCCGAGGGAAACTAGGTAATTTCTCCCTCGGCCCCACCCGGCGAGAACCCCTATGCCGAGAACTGAACATTGTCGAGGACTCTCCTGCCCTCACTCGGTGGGAGCTAAAAAAGATGTCTAAGAATGCCTCAGACCAAGACAGTTCCCGCCTTTCGCGGGGCGCGAGCCTTCTCGCCCGTCTCTGGGCAAAAGCAAGTCTCGGCCGGTGCTTGAGCGCGAGCATTCTAACCCACACCTAGGCGGGAGCTCTTCCGTTCTGAGGCCCAAAGTGTGCCCGAAGCTAGTCCAGACCTGACCCTCGGTGCCTCTGGGTCCCACTCAGCGAATATGGGGTTGTACAAAAGGTCTCTTTCTGTCAAAGCCTAAGACTCTCCATTTATGCCATCGGTAAGTGCCACATACCTTAGGTCTCTTTAATTGAACCACATAGATCGGGTACAGTTCCATATAACCCGTTGCTCACACCACTATGACAATTTATGCCATCAGCGCGGGTTAAGCTTCCCCGAATCCTAAATCGATCAAACAATATTAAATAACCCGGTTATGTACACAGTTGGCTCCCAGGCCACCAAGATGACAGAAATGTGCTTCTGCCCAGTTTTTCGGGTGCAACTTGGGGTTAGTCCCCAAGGTTCCCTATTGCAATCTACCACGTAGAAAACCCGAAAAGAAAACAACACGAAGTCTTCTACGACACTACAAGCATAATGGAAACATAACCAATCCAAACTAACTTATCCAGGTAGGCTTCACACACCATTCCTATGTCCATACTTCGATTCCAGACTCTATATGCAAAACAACGGGGACTATTCATGTCCACCCGAAGGAATACCTCACACTCACTGCTCACTCGCGAGAGGTAGATTACTATGCAAAAGGAAGAGGACTTCACATATCCAAGAAGAGAATCGTTACCCTAGCGGTTCGCTTTGGCACCACCGGTGGTCGGATTCCTCCTTCACCTTCTTCTTTGCTCTCCCCTCTCTCTACCACTTTAGAAATAGAAAACCTAAAGAGAAATGAGGGTTTCACCCCTATTCCCGGCCTTATACCAGCAGGGGAAAAACTGAGCCGTCAGACCCTATTTGAATGAAATGAACGGCGATGACTCGCCCTGAAAATAACTTTCCTGAGCCGAACACGGCTTATGACACGCCCGTGTCCAAGGCTGTGCGCCTCAAGCAGCTTAAGAAACCGTCGCGTCCCGACCAGGACACGGGCTTAGACACGCCCGTGTCAACATTTGACATGCCCGTGTCAACCAGCACACGCCCGTGTTATGGGGCGTGTTCCTCAATCGACATAGGAACCGTAACATCCCAAATAGGATACGGTTTATCGACATGCCTGTGTCGATTTTTGATACGCCCGTGTCGACCAGAACACGCCTATAATCTAGACCGTTTTCCTCACACAACACTGCCCGGCTAACATCCCGAGCAGGACACGGCCCTTGACACGCCCGTATCATAGGTCGTGTGCCCGACCTAGCTTAACTCCAAGGATCGTCGACTGCATTTCGTCGACCTCAAGCATGACACGGCCCTGGACATGCCCGTATCACATGCCGTATGAACCTAATCAGGCACCAAATTGGCCTTAGAACGATATCCGTTCCTCTTTTGAGTTTTGGGGCGTTACACTTGGGCTGAGGAGATTCATTCATGGCTTCTTCTTCACAGCCTCCAGTAAATGTTCTTCAGAGTTGTATAGCTGGATCTGTGAAATACTTGCTGATGAAGATGGAAAATGGCACCAGCTATCCTTCTTTCTTTCCTTCAGAGATTTGCTTTGATCTTGTTGAAGTCGATGAAGAAGACAATCAACTAACTTATTTAGCCTTCAGACTTGTTGTCTTGAGCTTCCTATTCTTCAGTCACAGCAACAATGACGATGATGAAGAACAACTGTAACGTTTCTTCTCGATTATATCCCTAATGGCTCTTTGAGCAGTGGACCCTATACATTTAGTGCTAGCTGCATCCTTGATTTAATGCCTAACTGTCGTACAGTAGCTCTGTGGCACCTTTTGTCATTTACTATAGCTTTCCCGCTATCAGTTTGAATAATGTTGACTCGTTGACTTGCTGACGTCAGCGTCTGCGTACTTAGCCAAAAATTGAGCATCAGTAGAATAGGCGTTGAGTGAATGAGCATCACTCAACACCATGACACTTAGACAGAATTCTATCTATCTAGGCATTGACAGCGTTGAGTGAGCAAGCCTCATTCAACGCTTTTTGACTTATCTTATTTCTCAGCCTTTTTTATATCTTTGGCGTTGAGAGCATTGAGTGACAACGCCTCACTCAACGCCTTGTGCCTTAGCCATGTTTTCAGCATTTTAGGCATTTAGTGAGCACTCCTCACTCAATGCTTTCTGCCTTAATATATTTCCTGCATCTTCAGTATCTTAAGCATTGAGAGCATTGAGTGAGCATGCCTCACTCAATGCTTTTTTGCTTTAGCCAGATTTTCTGAATCATGGCGTTGAGTGAGCATGTCTCACTCAATGCTTTCTGCCTTAGCCAGATTTTTCTTCTCCTTGGCATTGAGTGAGTAAGATCCTCTCTACGCCAAACTACTTAACATATTTTATTCTGTTTATCTGGCATTGAGTGAGTAAGCAAAACTCAACGCATTTGGACTTAGCCAAATTTCTGTGTCTGTTTCTTCTTAGGCTATTACTGCATTAGCCTGTCTCAAAGCCTTTTATTGTATGGCGTTGAGTGAGTTGACTTCACTCAACGCCTGTGGACTTAGCCACTTTCTCAGCTTGCAACTACTTTGGCTTTGATTGTATAGGCTCCAGTCAGCACAATAAGTCATCTGGGGTTGAGTGAGTAACCTTCACTCAATGCCTGTGGTCTTAGATAGATTTCTGGCTTTCCATAAGTTTGCCTAGACAGTACCTGTTTTGTCCACTTGGACAACCTCTCCAATTAATGTATAGTAGACATCCTGCAATCACTAAACTTGAGCGCAAGTTAGATCACCACATGTATATATATTGTTTACTAGGCCTTCTTCAAATCCAGGACATTGGGATCAATGGACCCAACAATCTCCACCTATTTGAAGAAGTTAAAACTAATGACAATCTATACACTAATACAACTATGCAACATATACATTAAACAATAATCTGCATATATTCAGAAATAGTGATTATCAACAAAATGATTTTCATTTATCTTTTAATGAATAACTGTTCTTGTGCATTTAACAAAAAAACACACATTTCTTAAGCCCCTTAAGCAGAACCTGAACCTTTTTCAAGTTTCAGGTTGCCTTATTATAATCACACTGCCCTTTGGCTTCTTGATTGCTTTCTATTTAACAACTACCTTCTTCTTTCTTTTGCTATCTTCCTTGTCTGCTTTAGCTGCTTCAGCTTATGCTTTATCTTTCTGCCTCTGAAAGTAGCTGAAGGGCTTGGGGAAGTACTTGGAGGTTTCAATTACACCAGGAAGCAAGGTGTTAGCATTTTTGTTTTTTTAGTAAATTCTCCTTTTAGTGTCCCTCTTTTCAGTCTTCTCCAATTCCATTTTGTTGTATCACTTTTCTCTGTTTTGCCTCTTGTTTTTGACCTGTTCCCAAGCAAGCAGAATGATGGATCTGGATTTAGGGCTCCACTGTTCAAAATCAGGCCTCTTCTCCATTTCTTCTCTGTATTTCCTCTTCCTTAGCCTGATTTCTTCCTCAGTTTCAGCAGCAGTCATCTCATTTGTCTTTAGTGTCAAGTCTACAGTGGGGCTGAAAGAAGGAATCTCAGCAGTAGTAGACTGCTCTCCTCACTGATCACCATAACTATCACCTTCTTATATATACTATTCATACCCCTGATTATCTTGCTAAGAGACATTCTGTTCAAGGCATCTTGGACTTGGGCAGACATCATTGGGATGTTATCATACTGAATTTGCTCTATACCTTATGAGCCTCTCACCACATTGGTTGCCCAGACTATGTTTTTAGTATTAGTTCTTATTGCCGCACTCTCCCCCTTTTTGACTTCTTCAATTATTTGAATGGTCTGGGAGGTGCAAACCTTGCTTCTTTCTATTTCTAGATGGTTAACTTTAGCAGTAACATGATTCTTGACTTCCAGCATATGCTCATCAAGCATCTTAGTATAGACATCCATCTTGGTAAAGATTGTTGTATTCTATTGATCCCTCAGAACTTTATCAGTATTATGAATGGCCAGCATGTTTTAAGCCTTAATATTTTGATTTTCTATAATTGTGACTACATTCTGGCTTGCCTAATCCAACTTGTCTATGGTGTAGTCCACAGCCGGAGCAGCTCTTGTAAAGAACTTGACAGTTTCTACTTTCAGCAAGTTTACTTCAAATCTTATAGATTTGATATCTGTTGTCAGATCATTTCTGATGCCCTTTAATGCATCATCCACAAAATTTTATAATGTTCTCCTCTGGTTATCTAGCATACCTTTCAGTTGGGCCAGGAAGATGGGTGGAATCTGGTCTGTTTGAGCTGAGGTGCCTTCAATATGAGATTCTAGATTTTGTTTGATCTCTTCCTTCTCACCAGAGTCAATCACATTTTCATCTACCTCTTTTTCTGGAGCATCTGTCTCTTCTTCTAAAATTGAGGAATCAATGTTGTGAACTTCTATCTGAGCAGGGAGTTAAAATTGAATCTCCCCCTCAACCTCTAGCATGCCTTCATTGGTATTTAGTATAACAACGTCAGCAACATCTCTATCACTTGTAGTGGTCTGAAATACTTTTGGAAGGACCTGTAGCTGCTCTCCCATAACTAATGTATCTTGCATTATCTCTTGTGCAAGTTGCTCCCCCTCAGCCATTGCAGTCTTTTTGTTAGCAAATGCAATATCCATAATGTAAGAAATGGACAAAGAGCTATATAAAGCATAAATTTTATTTCTCCAAAAAGGTAAAGATTACATAGGTATGCCCATTATTTATAGAAACCGGGGGGGGTGAGAGAATACAACCCACGATGTGGGACTAAATACATAAGCTACATGGCTTATGTAGTTTGACAATGTCAAACCACACACTATACAAAAGAATAACAAACCTGTTAGAACACCCTATTACTAATTTGGGCAAGGATCACTATGTTTGTCTTAGGAAACCAGTTTGACCTAGATGTATAGTTAAAAAGGTCAACATTAGAATGTGTTTAGGGCTTAGAATTTAGGTTTGAAGCTGCCCCCAGGACCATTCAAGGAATCAGACTTAAAGCTGAGGCAAAGACAATTATCGTCGAGCTTAGGTCGACGAAACGTCGAACTCCGTTCGACGCTCTCTGAGCTCAACTTTGCTAAATCATCGAGCTCCGGTCGACGATCTTATAGCTCAGATCGACGATCCGTCTTCAGCTTATTCTTCAGGTAACTGAGCTCCGGTCGACGATCTTCGAGCTCAGGTCAACATTTTCTGTCTAATCTTCATTCCAATCTCTGAGCTCAGGTCGACGATCGTAGAGCTCAGATCGACGTTTTTCCCGAGAGATAGACGATTTTAAGGATTCAAATTCAGTCAGACTTTGGAATGTTTTTCAAATTATCTCAGCATTTATTTCAAGAGATCTGCCAGCCGTTTTCCTTTATTCTGGAGCAAGTTTCAAGGAATTCTTTTGGAGAATGTTTATTGGACTTTCCTCTAGAAGACAAGACTTTTATGGAGGACATTTAATGTCTGTTAATGACTATCTTGGACAGAGGATCTTCAGAGAATAAATCCTTTTTTTTAGTCTGACAAAGATACATAACAAGTGACTACAACAAGAAATTCACAGTACAGATTCACAAGATAGAGAGATCAATTCAAAAAATTAAAGTGATCAATTCTGAAGAATCAGTTGAACATTTTGGCATACTGAAAAAGTGATCATAGCTTCATCACAAGGACTCCAGACAATTCAATTTTCTCAGCCTCTGCTGAAACCATCTTCTGCTGGAGATCTGAAGCTTCTGAAGACCTATCACCTTGAAGCAAAGCTTCCACTCCTGAACTAGTCTACATCTCAGGGGGAGCTTTGACAACACAATCAATCCACTTGTGCTTCTCTCTTTGATTTAGACAGAGAAGACAACTTCACTCTTTTTCTTTTTCTTTCCTGCTGTAAAAGGGTTACCAAAACTCCCTTCAAAAGTTTTGATTCTGGTTCTGAGAACCTTGTCAAAACTCAGTGGTGGCAAGACACCTGATCAAAAAATCTAGTTTGGTTTTTGAGCACCTTATCAAAAGCTCATTGGTGCCCAGGACACCTGATCAACCCTTCCTGCAGTGGATTCCTACCATTGGTTGTAGAAGAGTGGATATACCCAGGTTTTTGGGGAACCACTATAGTTCCTTGTGTCTTCTGGTTGCTTGAGTATTTTCTTTGCTGTGTGCTGTGATTTTCTTTTTGCTATCTTAGTTTTAAATTATATAGCAAGGCACCTTACACTTATACATAAATTAAATCTTAATTGTTTTGCTTGTGTAAATTGTAAAGTTATTTTAAAAATACTCTATTCACCCCCCCCCCCTCTAGAGTTGAGATAGATCTTTGTCTCACTTTCAATTGGTATCATAGGCAGGTTGGTTATTCATACAGGCTAACACCTTAACCAAAAGATCCCTGATAAGATCAATCTTTTAAGAGGGTTATTTTCATTATATTTAATTTTATATAAAGACATGACACAGAACAAAGATTATGCAAGCACCAGGCCTCCAGTGTGCAATCTATCCAAGTTTGCACTTTGGAAAGCAAGGATTAGACTTTACATGAACTCTATTGATGAAGACATATTTAATTCTTTTTTGACAGTGTGCCCAAGTCCACCAGCAAGCTCAAGTACAAATGCTGTTCCACCTCCTTCAAGAACAGATGCTGAAATAAAGAAGTGGAAGACTGCAGATGCCAAGGCCATGAACATCTTAGCTCAGACAATGTCTGATGAGATATTTCAAAAGGTAGCTGAATACAACTCAGTCAAAGGAATTTGGGACAAGCTCTCTGAAATTGTCTCAGGATCTGCTGATGAAAGGAAAGACAGGAGATCCCATCTTATAAGCCAATATGAGAATTTCAAAAAGGGAGAAGCTGAATTAATGGCTAACATGTACAATAGATCGACTAAGTCTGATTGTCAATGAGTTAAAGACTCTAGATAAAGAAATCTCATTGACTGAGCTGAATGACAAAATCCTAATGTACTTCCCCAGCACTTGGGATTCAAGAATCATGCCAATCAAAGATGCTAGAAGTCTAAATGAGATTACCACTGAAGCTCTCCTAGGCAAGCTCAAATATTATGAGCTGCTCATTAAAAATATAGAAGAAGAACAAAAGGCTACTTCTCCAGTCACAAGCAAAGAGAAGACCATAGCCTTCAAAGCTACAGAAGAGGGGCCTGAAGATAAAGCTACAGGAAATGATGAGCTCCTAAGTCTACTGGCCAAAAGATTCTACAAGATGGCCAGAAAAAACTTCAGAAAGAGATCATACAAGGGACATGATAAGCCAAGGTATGATAAATCAAATAACAATAAAGAAATTATATGTTTTGGTTGTAGGAAACCAGGCCATATTGTGCCTGACTGTCCAGAAAACAAGAACAAGGACAAGAAAGATAGAAGAGAGAGAAGAAAGTAGAAAGACTTCAGGAAGAACAGCTCAGACAAACCCTCCTCCAGCAAGAACAAACATACAAGGAAGGGATTTGTTGCTGAGACATGGCGTGAAACTGAAGAGGACTCTGAAGCCTCATCCAGCTCTAGTGATGATGAGGATGATGCTGATGAAAAGGAATTTTGCAAGATGGCTATCAATGCCTCTCAAACAGATTCAGAAGCAGAAGAGTCAGATTCAGATTCAGAAGCTCAACTAGAAGAAGATCAGGTAATCAATTCATTTGATTTCAGTTCTGAGGACTTTAAACATAAGTTTAAAGTACTATGCCTAGATCTGTTGGAGTCTGAGAAGGAAATCACTTCCCTCAGAAAACAACTATCTGAGTATAGCACTTTAAAATCAGAGAACCTCAAACTCTCTGAAGAGTTAGAATGCTATAGAGAGGAGATAGCTTCACTAAAGAGTGAACTATCCAAGGCCAAGCAATTTGATGAATCCCTTAATGGGAGAAGTATCAAATTAATGGACATCACAAGGACAGTGAACTCAAGATTAAATAGTACACTGGGCTTGGGTGCTTCATCTAGCCAACCCATAGTATTAACAACCCCAATCAAATTTATTTCTGATAAAGGGAAGGGTGTTGAATAGGTAGTTAGGAAGAATTCAGATCTATCTAAGAAAAGCAAAGTTCAACAGAAAACATCGAGCAGAGGTCGACGATCGTTGAACAGAGATCGACGATCTCAGGCTGAAACGTCGAACTCAGCTCAATGATTTCTGAACTCTGAACTCCCTCACAGTCGATCTTCGAATGGTGCTCGACGATTTTACCCAAGATCGTCGAACTTAGCTCGACGATCGTCGAATGGAGTTCAGAGCTTTGAACCTTCTTTCAGAGGCAAATCTCAATTCAATCCTAGAAGTGCTTCATCCCAATACTTTAATCCTTATACTGAATGGATAATACCTCCTAGGAGATACCATCCTGAAGGTTATAAGAGTCAACCTGGGATGTATTTTATTTCTGAATTTAAGGGATATCAACCTAGGCCCAAGGTAAACTGGGTCAAAAATATATAAGCTGTTTATGTGCAGGTGAAGACCTATCCAACATCAAACCAGCTATGGTATCTGGATAGTGGGTGCTCAAAGCACATGACAGCGAATAAGGACAACTTCACATCCTTTAAAGCCAAGCTTAGACCCAAAGTAATCTTTGGTGATTCAAACTTTGGAACAACAAAAGGATATGGTACAGTCCAAATTGGGACAGTCACCTTCAAGAAAGTAGTCTATGTTGAAGGACTCAAGCACAACCTGATAAGCATTAGTCAACTGTGTGATGAAGGATATCAAGTGACTTTCATCAAAGAAATATGCAAGATCAAGTCAGAAGACAACACAACTGTGTTGACAGGTAACAGGAAAGGTAATATTTACTTAGTAGACTTTCATTCATCTAAGGTAGATATTTGCCTGTTTAATTCCATATCTAGACCTAATATTCTATGGCATAAGAGACTAGGACATGTTAACCTTAGAACCATTGCTAGGTTATCCAAGGACAACCTTGTTAGAGGACTGCCTTCTGGCCCCTACAAGAAGGAAGGACTCTGCAAGGCTTGTCAATTAGGCAAGCAAACTAAAAATAGCTTTAAATCAATTAATAAGAGTGATTCACCTAGGATTTTGTATCTGTTATACATGGATCTTTTTGGACCCATTACAGTACAAAGCTTAGAAGGGAAATCCTATACTTTAGTGATTGTAGATGACTTCTCAAGATTCACATGGGTATTCTTTCTGAGAAAGAAGTCTGATAACTTTAAGTGTTTGATAGAGTTTCTCAAATGCATTCAGATTGAGTTCAACACTCACATTGCCCTGATCAGAAGTGATCATAGGACAGAGTTTGATTCTCTTCTCATGCAAGAGTTCTGTCAAAATGAAGGGATCAGGCATACTTTCTCAGCTCCTAGAACTCCTCAACAAAATGGGATAGCTGAAAGGAAAAATAGAACCCTCATTGAATCTGCAACTACATTATTGACAGATGCTCACCTACCTTTATCCTTTTGGGCTGAGGCAGTGAACACCTCCAATTATGTGTTGAATAGAAGTCTAATACATAAACTGAAGGGAAAGACTTCCTATGAATTGCTCAAAGTGAAGAAACCTAAAGGAGACTATTTTAATGTTTTTGGTTGCACTTGTTACATTCACAATAATGACAAGAAATATTTAGCAAAATTTCAAGCAAAAGCTGATGAAGGAGTGTTTCTGGGATACTCTATGATCAGTAAAGCTTATAGGGTTTATAATAAAACTACTCTAAAAATAGAAGAATCTGTCCACATTTCCTTCGATGAAACTAATATGTCTTTCAAGGAGAAGAATACTTCTACCATAGAACATTTGCAGGTGCATTCTCTAGCTGAAGATTTTGACAGATTACAAGTTACTCAAAAGGATGAAAGTAGTGAAGATGAAGAAGCTGCTCCATATCTGGAAGAAAATCTTCTTGAAGAGCCAGTTGTTGTCCCACAAGAGGAAACAACAACACAGGTTGGTGAATAATCAACACCCCCTGTTGATCTAGTAACAACAAGAGATCATCCAATCTCCCAAGTGATTGGAGACATCTCAGCTGGTGTGCAAACCAGAAATCAGGTCAATCAAAACCTGATGCACACTTGCTTTCTCTCTCAAATTGAATCTCAAACCATTCAAGATACAGAGCAAGATCCACACTGGATCATTGCAATACAAGAGGAGTTGCATCAATTTGAAAAAAACAAAGTTTGGGAACTAGTGCCTAAGCCAAAGGATCATTCCATTGTTGGAACAAAATGGGTGTTCAGAAATAAGCTGGATGATCAAGGAATTATTGTAAGGAACAAGGCAAGGCTAGTTGCTCAAGGATATTCTCAAGAAGAGGGGATAGACTATGACCAGACCTTTGCACCTATTGCAAGGTTAGAGGCCATAAGAATCTTCCTGGCTTATGCTGCTCACAAGGGATTCAAAGTCTATCAAATGGATAGGAAGAGTGCTTTTCTCAATGGGGAGATCAAAGAAGAAGTCTATGTCAGACAACCTCCAGGTTTTATCTCTCTAACTCATCCAGATTATGTTTTTAAACTACACAAAGCATTATATGGTCTCAAGCAAGCTCCTAGAGCATGGTATGAGACTCTAGCATGCTTTCTGCTGAAGAATGATTTTGTTAGGGGGAGAGTAGACAAAACTCTTTTTATTAGAACCCATAAGTCCCATACCCTACTAGTACAAATTTATGTAGATGATATTATATTTGGGTCTACTGATTCAAATTTGTGCAAAAAGTTTTCCAAGCTTATGCACTCTAAATTTGAAATGAGTAGCATGGGTGAGCTATCCTTCTTCTTAGGATTGCAAGTCAAACAACATGCTGAAGGCATATTTATTTCTCAAACCAAATATGTAAAAGAATTGGTTAAGAAATTTGGCATGTCTGATGCATCATGTATGAAAACACCCATGCCTACCAATGCTGTATTGGATGCTGATGAACATGGGAAACCAGTTGATCAGACAACATATAGAGCAATGATTGGCTCTCTATTGTATCTTACAGCCAGTAGACCTGACATAATGTTTGCTACATGTATATGTGCTAGATTTCAAGTTAGCCCTAGAGAGTCACACTTAACTTTAGTAAAGAGGATTCTTAGGTATGTTAAAAGCTGTCCAAATCTAGGTCTCTGGTATCCAAAAGATTCAGCATTTGACTTAACTGGATTTTCAGATGCTGATTATGCTGGATGCAGAATAGACAGGAAAAGCACCAGTGAAACTTGTCAGTTTCTTGGTGATAGACTTGTCTCATGGTATTATAAGAAACAAACATCTGTGTCAATCTCAACTGATGAAGCTGAATATATGGCTGCAGGCAGTTGTTGTTCACAAATATTGTGGATACAAAACCAACTCCTAGACTATGGTTACAACTTAGAGAAGTCTAAAATATTTTGTGACAACACCAGTGCTATTTCCATTGCACAAAATCCAGTCCTCCATAGTAGGGCAAAACACATAGAAATTAAGCATCATTTTCTAAGGGATAATGTTGAGAAAAATAAAATTGAACTTCAATATATCCCAATTGATTTGCAAAGGGGAGATATTTTCACCAAGCCCTTGGATAAAAAGAAACACAACTTCTTCCTCAATCAGTTAGGCATGTTAGATGGAGGAAGCCTAAAGTAATTTACAAGATTTTGAAAAGCTAAAAATAGACCCAGATTAGGCTAAAAACTCATCCCTTTTTGTGTCTATAGGATAGTTTCTGTCTCTGAACTGCGCTCGACGTTTTCCCCAGAAAGCGTCGAATGGAGATCGACGATTACCAGAAAAACGTCGAACGGAGATCGACGTTTTCCCAAAACGACGACCTGAGTTCAGAGCGTGTCAGATAGTTGTATACTATCTCTTTCAGGCCTTCGATCATCGAACTGAGCTCGACGTTCTCCCTAGATCGTCGAACTGAGATCTACGATATTGAAGACCTTTCAGCTTCCATCAGGAGTCCTGATCATCAAACGGAGATCGACGATCCTTCCTTTTTCGCGTCGAACCCTAATATAAAATCATTTTTCGGCCGCCGCTCATCGTTTACGCTTTCATACTCTCTGCAACTCTTTCCCTCCAAACTTTCTACACTTGGTCGTGTTTGCTCAATCTTTGTAGGTACAGATGGCTGTGTCAGTTGCTGCTCTTTCAAAAATGAAATTTGATACAGGCTTCAACATCGACATGAATTCTTTCGATGGAAGCGACCAGAGATTCAAAGACATCTTAAATCTTTTCCAAGAACAACAGTTAGTTCAGATTATGTCCACCAGAGTGAAGCTTGCAGCAGACGAAATAAAAGAATGGTGTTTTTCTGCCACAAATGAGAATGAGAATTCTATAGTCGGCTCGATCAAAGGGACTTAGGTACCATTGTCCCTCGCTCTACTAACAGAAGTTTTCAACCTCAGTACTGGAAATGATTCTATTGATTTGTCTGGAGAAGAGTTTGATTCAATGCTAGATAGAATGGGTCACTCTGCTGTGAACCCTAATAAATTGCTGAAAAAGAATTTATCTATTGAATTTCAATTCTTGGCCGATGTTGTTGGAAAAGTGCTCCTGGAAAAGCACTCCGCCCATGATACAATTTCAAGATACCAGTTCTGTCTAATGGGAACATTGGTTGATAAAAAACATCTGGACTGGGGCTCCATCTTCTTTAATTTGATCAAGAAGAAACTTAGCAAAAGTTGTGTAAGCTTTGGGAGGATCTTAGGGATTTACCTACACTCCAGGTGCCCTGATCTGCTGACTTCAAGTGGGATGTACATCAATGCATCCCAAAGACTTACCTGTGCCCTCTTCAGCAGGTGGGACAGGCAGATCATAAACCCTAACAGGGCTGCTATAGCAACACCTACTTCAGGCACAAGGACTGCCTCAGTCACTCCTCCTCAAGTCTCTGCCCTAGCAAAAGATTTTCCTGCTTCTTCTCCTCCTCCAGCTGTCTATGCCCTAGTCATCTCTGTAACCTCACCACCAATCTCCACCATAACCATATCTTCCCCCATTACAATCTCATCACTAATCTCACCTCCTCCAGCCACTACCTCTGAATAATTCCATCCTTTATTCTACTATCCACCTGTCACTACTCCATCATTTTCTCTCTTGGATGACTCCTTCATGGATCATTCTCCTCCTGAATTTCCCTCTACATCCTCCTACCAACAACTTCTTTAAGACATACTCTCTCAACCATCCTTCACCCCATCCTTTTCCCCTACCATCTCATCCATCTCCAACCCAATTACATCAATCTCAACACCTCCTACTCCAAAGCCATCCATCCCTATACCTCCTATCTCCACATTCTCCATTCCATCAGCTCTAGCCAACATCATTCCAGCCACTTCATCTCCTACCTCTACTCAAGCCCCTCTTGAGCATGTAGATCTTTCAGCTTTGGCAGACAGGCTGTATGAGCTGCTAGCCCCCTGGCTAACCTCATTGCTGGAGACCACCTTGGCTCCACTTCTGAAAAGTGTTCAGGAGCTGTCTACCAGGCTATCTCCCTTCCTCTCCTCTCAGGCAATCCCTTCTTCTGGGTGGCTTGATCCAGTTACCACTAAATCCAGGCAGGGGGAGATGCCTTATGAAGCTCTAGTTGTGCCTGAGGCTGCTGAAGGTTCAGTTCCTACTCCTGTCTTTGCAGTGGATCTTCAGAGTCTGCTATCAGTATTTGATTCTGTGTATTTCAGTTCTCTGCCAGTGCAACAAGTTGAAGATCTTACTAAGGCCATTGTGCCTATCTCAGTATGTGATCCCAGCCTGATTGCCTCATATGTCAATTCTTTCAAGGCTGTGGATGTTATTGCTTCCATCTCTATTGCTGCTACTACTGCTTCCATTGAATCTTCATATATTGAAATGTTGCCTATTGTTGATGATACTGCTGCTAAAGAACTTGCTACATATCTGGTAGAATCTGCTCCTGCTGTTGCTCCAATTTCTGTTGCTGCTGCTGTTCCTGCTCTAACTCCTGATCAACTGAAACAATAAGAGAAATATATAAAGAGCATTGATGAGTTGTATGATAGACCCCAAAGTTCAAAAAGTGATCAGTTTCACACTGAATCTGATGACTCTTCTGGTACTATTGCCAAGAAAAGGAAGGATAGAAGCAAGGCCATGATGAAGGTTCCTCCTGCTCAAGCCAAAGATGCCAATGACATTCCATATTATATTCTGCATGACTGTCCAATCTCTGAGCCCTGGATGCAGTTCTCCAAAAATCAATCGAAAGCTATGAAGAAAAGAAGGAAATTGGATAGATATGAGAAAGGATGTTCTTCAGCCTCCTCTTCCTCCTCCTCCAGATTCAAGATCAGGTGGAGGCTCAGCATCTCAAACCCCAGCTTCAAAGCAAAGTTCCTCCCAGTCCTCATAAAGATATCATCCTAGGGGACAATACCAAAGGGGTTATCAGTCCAGAAGGGGACATTATAGAGGAAATCAAAGAGAACATAGATTTCATGCGAGGGAAGGACAAAGGAACATGGACTCAACTCTAGGTCCTTTCCCTTATAAACTCAGAGAAAATGTTGATACTAGAACTCCTACTACTTCAGAAACTGTCAATAGATATGAGCCTGCAGTTCCTTTTGAAGATCCAAAGAACAATCCATTATCATGGACTGCTAGGATGAAAGAAATTGCTTCTTTAGATCAGTTGAAGAAAGCCAGAGAACAAGGAAAAGACTTCTCCAATATTACTACTTTATCAGATCAGAGAAAAGCAGAACTGGAAAGGTATGCATCAAGAAAATTCTTTGACCCAGTGGACTACATGAAATTGCATCCTGAGGCTGTGGTTCCCAGGGCTAGATCTCAAACCTCCTTAGGTGCAGAGGATGATAGAAGGTCAAAGAAGGAAGCTCTTAATCCCAACAGGGAAATTCTATTTAAGAAAGGAAGTGAAAAGAAGTAATCTGTAAGCAGACAATACAATCATTCTGAACATTTGCTGATATTCCATATGACTGCTGCCTTATTGCTTGCTCTGATTCTTTTTGTTTCAGTTTATTTCTCTTCAGTATGTTGTTGTTGTTTTTATTTTTGAGATTTGTAAAAAAGTAATCCTAACCTAAATAGGGGGAGATTGTTAGAACACCCTATTACTAATTTGGGCAAGGATCACTATGTTTGTCTTAGGAAACAAGTTTGACCTAGATGTATAGTTAAAAAGGTCAACATTAGAATGTGTTTAGGGCTTAGAATTTAGGTTTGAAGCTGCCCCCAGGACCATTCAAGGAATCAGACTTAAAGCTGAGGCAAAGACAATTATCGTCGAGCTTAGGTCGACGAAACGTCGAACTCCGTTCGACGCTCTCTGAGCTCAACTTTGCTAAATCATCGAGCTCTGGTCGACGATCTTCTAGCTCAGATCGACGATCTGTCTTCAGCTTATTCTTCAGGTCGCTGAGCTCCGGTCGACGATCTTCGAGCTCAGGTCGACATTTTCTGTCTAATCTTCATTCTAATCTCTGAGCTCAGGTCGACGATCGTAGAGCTCAGATCGATGTTTTTCCTGAGAGATTGATGATTTTAAGGATTCAAATTCAGTCAGACCTTGGAATGTTTTTCAAATTATCTCAGCATTTATTTCAAGAGATCTGCCAGCCGTTTTCCTTTATTCTGGAGCAAGTTTCAAGGAATTCTTTTTGAGAATGTTTATTAGACTTTCCTCTAGAAGACAAGACTTTTATGGAGGACATTTAATGTCTGTTAACGGCTATCTTGGACAGAGGATCTTCAAAGAATAAATCCTTTTTTTTAGTCTGATAGAGATACATAACAAGTGACTACAACAAGAAATTCACAGTACAGATTCACAAGATAGAGAGATCAATTCAAAAAATTAAAGTGATCAATTCTGAAGAATCAGTTGAACATTTTGGCATACTGAAAAAGTGATCATAGCTTCATCACAAGGACTCCAGACAATTCAATTTTCTCAGCCTCTGCTGAAACCATCTTCTGCTGAAGATCTGAAGCTTCTGAAGACCTATCACCCTGAAGCAAAGCTTCCACTCCTACACTAGTCTACATCTCAGGGGGAGCTTTGACAACACAATCAATCCACTTGTGCTTCTCTCTTTGATTTAGACAGAGAAGACAACTTCACTATTTTTCTTTTTCTTTCCTACTGTAAAAGGGTTACCAAAACTCCCTTCAAAAGTTTTGATTATGGTTCTGAAAACCTTGTCAAAACTCAGTGGTGGCAAGACACCTGATCAAAAAATCTAGTATGGTTTTTGAGCACCTTATCAAAAGCTCATTGGTGCCCAGGACACCTGATCAACCCTTCCTGCAGTGGATTCCTACCAAGGGTGGTAGAAGAGTGGATGTACCCAGGTTTTTGGGGAACCACTATAGTTCCTTGTGTCTTCTGGTTGCTTGAGTATTTTCTTTGTTGTGTGCTGTGATTTTCTTTTTGCTGTCTTAGTTTTAAATTATATAGCAAGGCACCTTACACTTATATATAAATTAAATCTTAATTGTTTTGCTTGTGTAAATTGTAAAGTTATTTTAAAAATACTCTATTCACCCCCCCCCCCCCCCTCTAGAGTTGAGATACATCTTTGTCTCACTTTATGCTAAATAAAGCATAAATTTTATTTCTCCAAAAAGGTAAAGATTACATAGGTATGCCCATTATTTATAGAAACCGGGGGGGGTGAGAGAATACAACCCACGATGTGGGACTAAATACATAAGCTACACGGCTTATGTAGTTTGACAATGTCAAACCACACACTATAAAAAAGAATAACAAACCACCTAAGTACAAAAAAGGAAACCTCCAGTCCACTAGGGAAGACTACTGGGAAAGCCGCCAGACCACAACTGTTGGTTATCACCAGGCCGCAGTTGAGTCTAAACACCAGACTGCCGATGCGGTTAATAGCCATCCCACTACTGCGGCTATCCTCCTAACCGCCATCTGAGAATCATCACCAGACCGCCACAGCTAGCCGTCAGACCTCCTACTACTCGCTAGAACAAGACCGCCTGGACTAACCGCCAGACCGTCTGAATAGCAAGTCTCCCGACTTGCCTGTAACAACCAATCTCTAACACTCCCCCTCAAGTAGGAGAGTATATGTCAATCATGCCCATCTTGCTACAAACATCTAAAGCGGAAACTAGTTTCATGAAGAACTCTGCCAGTTCTTTATCAGAAGTGACAAAGGGAGTACAGATCTGATTCTTCAACACCTCCTCCCTAATGAAATGACAATCCACCTCAATGTGCTTTGTCCTCTCATGAAAGACAAGATTCTTTGATATGTAAATGACGACTTTGTTATCATAGAACATAGGAAGAGGGTGATCATAGATTTCTCCCAAGTAGAGAATAAGCGCTCGTAACCATTTCAACTCATAGGTAGTTTAAGCCATGCTCCTGTACTCTTCTTCAGCACTCGACCTTAAAACCATAGCCTCCTTTTTTCTTTTCCAACTAATAAGGTTCGCTCCTACAAATGTGCAAAAACTAGATGCAGACTTTCTATCCTCCTTGTTATCAACAAAGCTGGCATCAGAATACACTTCAATCTTCAGGTGACAATTCTTCTGAAACAGTAAGCCATTTACTGGAGATCTTTTTACATACTCTAGAATCTTCATGCCAGACCGAAGATGACATTCTCTAGTATTTTGTATAAACTGACTGACCCTCCCAACTACTTAACAGATATCTGGTCTAGTAACAGTTAGATATATGAGTTTGCCTACAAGAAGTCTGTACACAGTGAAATCTGGAAGAAGAGGATAATATTAATTCCACCCTTTATCATCTCCAACTGCCATCGGGCAACGAGCAGGTTTCGTGCTAAGAAGACCAGTTTCTTTTAAGAGATCTAGCACATACTTGCGTTGTGAAAGAACCACTGAATCCTGCTTTCGTGAAATCTCAATTCTCAAAAAGTATTTCGGAGTTCCCATATCCTTAGTAATAAAATGTTGTCGAAGATGTCGTTTTGCTAGAGTAATGCCTTCTTTATCATCCCCAGTCAGAAGAATATCATCAACATAGACAGCAAAAACCACAAGGCCTTTAATAGTCTTGCGTATAAACAGAGAATGATCAGAAGAGCTTCGATTGAACCCAATAAGAGAAACAACTCCACTGAACTTGTCAAACTAAGCTTGTGGACTTTGATTTAAGCCATAAATCACCTTCCAAAGCTTGCAGACCTGAGACTCCCCCTGAGCAACATACCTTTGAGGTTTATCCATGTAAACCACCTCTTGCAAGTCGCCATATATGAAGGCATTCTTCACATCTAACTGTGACATCTTCCAGTCTCGATTAACCGCTACAGAGAAGAGAACATGGATAGTGCTAATGCGAGCAATAGAGGAAAACGTATCAAAGAAGTTGACCCCATATGTTTTAGTAAATCCTTTGGCATTGAGCCTTGCCTTATAGCGATCAACCAAGCCATCTGGAAGATACTTAACCACAAAGACCCATCTGCAACCAACCACATCAAATCCCAGAGGTGGGGGGACAAGAGTCCAAGTCCCTCTCTCAGTCAATGTATGCATTTCTTCATCCATAGAAGCTTTCCACTATGGACTAGTAAGAGCCTCTTAATATGTTGTTTGGATCACAGTAGAAGAAATAGCAAGACCAAAATGCTTGCCATTCAGGAAAAGCTGAGCATAGGAGACAACATCATCAATAGGATGCTTAGTGCATTGTCGAACGCCCTTTTATAGAACAATGGGAAGATCAAGGTCACTGTAGATCGGAGGAGGCAATGCACTGTCAAAAGAAAGAAGAGGTCCTAGAACAGGCAAGGAAGGCTCCATAGGCAACACAACATCTCCAGAGAAAGAAATGGATCAACGGGAGCAGGTGTAGAAAGAACTAGCTCTGGCAGAGGAGCCGAGAGAACTGGCTCTGGTGGAGGTGCTGAGAGAATAGGCAGAGAAGAAGAAGAAGTATCAGAGGGCAAAAGAGAGGAAGCAGGAGAGAAATATGGTGTATCTTCAAAAAAAGAAACATCAGCTAAAACATATTGTTTGTGCAGAAGAGGATCAAAACATCGATAACCCTTCTGCGTTGGAAAATAACCAAGGAAGATACACCTAATAGAACGAGGAGAAAGTTTATCACGACCAATATAAGGTATGTGAACAAATGTTGTACATCCAAAAACCTTAAGATGTAATGGAAATGGCTCGGCCGAGGGATACAAATTGGAAAAAGGAGTCTTGTCCTGAAGAACAGACGAGGGTATCTGATTAATGAGATAATAAGAGATAAGGACGGCATGACCCTAATAGGACCGAGAAACATTCATTTGCAATAGAAGGCTGCGAGCAACATCCAAGAAATGACGATTCTTGCGTTCAGCAATGCCATTCTATTGAGAGATATAGGGGCAAGAAGTTTGATGAATCAAACCATGGTTTGCACAAAAATTAGAAAAATGTCAACAGACATATTCCTTGGCATTATGAATACGAAGAACTTGAATTGGCACTTGAAACTGTGTCAAGATCTCATGATAAAAGGCAATAAACACAGTACAAAGTTCAGAACGATCTTTCATGAGATACAACCAAGTACACTTGGAGAAATCATCAATGAAAATGACAAAGTATAAGCTACCTCTACCAAAAGTTGCAATAGGAGTAGGACCCCAGATATCAGAATGAACTATTTCAAAAGGACGAGAATAACTTCGTCCCATTCATGCTGGGAAAGAAGAGCGATGATGTTTGCCATACTGATAGGATTCACAATTTAAAGGGGAATCCTATTGAGGAAGATGTGGAAGAAATTAGTGGATGAGGCAAGAAGGAGGGTGGCCAAGACGATGATGCAATTGCTGAAGAGAGGAAGAATTTGAAAGTGCAACATCATGGTCAAGAAAGAAGAGGCCACCACTAGCAGTCCTAGTAGCAATCGTAGCATCGGAGACAGAATCAGTGAAAGAGCAAGTGGTATCTGTAAAAGTAATAGTGCAATTTAAGTGAGTGCAAAGAGCATGGACAGAGAGTAAATTGCATGGGAAAGTAGTATATAGAGTGTCCTTTAGTACCAAAGATGGAGAGAGACGTATAGTGCCAATACCATACACAGGAGAAGAAGTCACATCAGTAATAACAATAGGAGACAACCTGTTCTGTTCAAGCAAAGAGGAGAACAAATGATGGTTTCCAGTCATGTGACAAGTGGCACCAGAGTCAATAAGCCACTTATCAAAGGAGGCCATAAGAGCATGATTAGTAGAAGAGAGAAGGGAAGCCATCCTCTAGAAGAAACAAGAAAGTAGAAAGACTAACCGCACGGTTAGAAACAAGCCGGACAAGAACAAGCCGGCTAACAGGTCGTAAAAAGAAACAGACTACAACAAAGAGACTAACAAAAAAAGTAAACTACATAGTTTGAGGAAAAGCCGGAAACAACAACGCAACAAATAAATTGCGTGAACCAAAAAACCGCAAACTAACCGCGGGAACAAACCGACCAAGAACAGGTTGTAGAAGGAGGCAGAGTGTAACATCCCATGTTACTTCTAGACCCCTTAACTTAGATTGGGTTAGGCATGGGGTGGGTTTTAGGGAAATTAGCTAGGTTTGACCCTAGGTAGTGGGTTGTAGCCATGTGGGCCCACTATAGGACCAAGTCAACTAAGTTAAACTAGCCTAAATAAGGACCCTAGCCACACCATGACCCCACCACATTTCCCTAACCCTAAAAATAATCTAAGTGGACCCTAGGGCATGTCACTAGGTCAACACTTTGACCCTAGTTGCCCAAAGTCAACCTTAGGCCTAATTTGGTCAAACCCATACTCATAGGCCCAATTAGCCTAAGTAGGGCACCCCGTCGACCCAACCCAAGTTGGGTGGTGCCATTGGGCTCATGACCATCAAGTGGGGTCAGCCTACTCATCATGTTGACAAAGTCAACTCTCCAAGTCAATAAAGTCAACAATTTGACCTAAAAGATGAAAATAGGAGCCCAAGCCATTTCCCTTGGGCCAAGCCCACCAAACTTGGCCCATGACCAGCCCAAGTGGACAAGGACATCCCCTAACCCCCAAAATGAGGAGAGAGAGTGCATGCAAGGGGGCATTATGGGGAATTCACCTAAAGGAGGAGAGAGAAGGAGGATTTATGGGATGGAGGCCACTGGGCCTTGGCCATTTCTGCCCAAAGCTTGCTGGCTGGCTGCTCAGCAAATTCCAAAGGGAATTAGGAGCTAAAAGCCACTTGGCAGCCATGGGCGGAGCAACCAAGGCTGAGCCCGAGCTCACCTTGGATGTATCTCCCTATACAATCACTCTAGGCCAAATCCAAGCCCACCAACAATTTCAGAACGTTGAGAGGAATTGAGAACGAGTGCTGGAGTAAGGAAAATGGTGGAGAATCGAGCTTTTGAGCAGGAGTTCGTCAGAGAAGCTCGGCCATGGCAAACCGCCGCCTGACCCGCCTCCAAGCCTCAATCCAGGTCCGTTTCGCCGTCCCTCTCTCTGTACTAGCTTCTTAAATCCATTAGGAGAGATATCGGGCTCAATTGAGCCCGATGCCATGTGAGAAATGAGAGAATTTTCTATGCTTTTCATCCCGCTCGGGATCGCCATCGCCGCCGTCTCCCGCCGCCACATCACCGGGAAAATATGGCCACCACCACCGTGAAGGTGGTGGCACCGGTTGCCGGCAGTGGCGCCGCCTCAGCTTGCCGGAAATGGCCCCGCAACATGGCCCAGGAAATTCAATCCCATCCATCCACCCATCGGGGACGATGACGGGATGCCCTCCATTCCTTCTTGAAGATTCGTGCTTATTAAAATAATATAAATGTTATGAAATGTGTATTTCTGTCACATTATTACAGTCACCTTGAATGTAATTTTTAGGGTACTTATAGACCTCAAATTAACTTGACTTCTGAATGGAAATATAGCCCTTGAGGTTAACTTTAATTTGCCACCCTAAACTTAGGTTTTGGTCCAGTGGTCTGGCCTGTAGGGAATTTTTCCTAGGACTGGTCCTAGGCTAGGGAAGAAATTAAAAGTGAAGCCCTTGCCAAACCAGATTTCCACATGGCCTGAAATTTTGTGCATGTGACTAATTTAGGCATATTTAGTCCCTGCCAAAGTTTAGGAATTTTTGGGGACAAAATTCCTATAGTTTTGATCATAATATCATTAATTAAATAAATGGTATAATTGGAGTGTTAAGCCTCCAAATGGCCCCAAATTTTGGTGGAAGGTCCTTGGGGACATTATAAGTATGTGATAAAAATTTCACTACATTTGGATCATTGCATGTTGGTTCATCAACTTGCATGTGTTGGCTAGTTATAGCCTTGGGGTGCAAATAGCAATATTTGAAATATTGTGTATTCAGCCTAATTGAGGCATCTAAAAATCATGGAAGTGGTTCCAGAGGATAATTAAGATAAATTTGACCCTTCAGATTAATTATGGGATTTTTGGGATCAAAAATCCCATTAATTGGAATTTTTAAAAATATAGCTCCTTTTGAAAATAAATTGGGAAAATAGGTTTTCCTCAAGCAAAAATACTCAAACTTTTCCAAGTTAAAAAGAAGATTATATTTAACTTAGTAAAAATTGATCTTTATGTTTGAGATCTTCTAGAGTAAAATACCTTAAAATGACAATTTTACCCTTATTGCATTTAGTCATGAATTGATGGAAATACATGTCAGGAAAATTTGGAAATATTTCTAGTGCTATATAATTGTATTATTAGTCTTGCATAATTATCTCAGAATTTATGGATATACTAATAATTTTAAATTAACATAATGGAATTTTGGTAAATATTTAAGAATGGGATTTGATAGGCCATTACTCTATAGTGGTTAATGAAACTCTTCCCTTAGTCTTACATTAATTTCTTATATGATCTGTAATTTTCCTAGAATTTTTGTAATTGAATTCCTTATACTTCCTTTGTAAAATGATAATTTTGATGATTTTGTATTAATTAAGAAATAAATAGAAATACTTAAAGGAAAATTATTAATCTTGGAAGATAGTGATATTTCATTATGTTATAGGTCAGAAAAATTTCTCACACCAGTAGGATTATGATATGATATACTCTATGTTGTTAAATGACTTGAAGAGTTATTTGAAGAAAAATTAATTTAATGGTATAAATAATTGGGGAAATTATGAAAATCATCATGGTCATCATATAGGTCCATACCACCTTAGGATAAATAATTTGAGACATATGGGCCAAGTATTTAGAAGTTGGATTCCGGGGTGGAGTTAGGTCAAGGGCTGCGCATAGTAAAAGTAGGTTGTACTATAGGCCCACCAGGGGATAGATCGACAATTGAACTAGAGAACATGATTGGAAGTATGACCCTGGTGGTTAGTATTGTCTTAGTGATGAGAGTAAAAGTGCAAGTCATTGGGTAACCACTGGAATGGAGGTCGGCGGAAGATCGTCGCTCTCCCGATAACAACTTAAGTCATTAGGGTCAACTAAGAGTAACAATGAGAGTTGAGTGTGGATTATGGGTAGACATCAACTAAAAATAATTATCCTTGCGAAAGGGAACTTTGGATTTTAATTCCATCTTGGTTCCTAGTGCCCCCGAGACCCCTTCATTGGGCATATCCTGGGCAGTCTTGGGATTAACCTTAATTCACTAAGTATAATAACCGGTAGGCAAGAGTAGCCTAATAGGCTAGGTAAACTGTACTTGTTCTCACTCGTGCCGGGTTGGAGGGACTTGGAGTCTATTGACTACTTGCTCACCTGTGCAGAGTTGGAGGGAATTGATGAGTTATATATTCACTCATGTCGGGTTGGAGGGACTTGGAGTCTTTTGACTACTTGCTCACCCGTGTAGAGTTGGAAGGAAGTGTTTGGTTTACTTGCTCACCCAGGCAGGGTTGGAGGAATCAGGACAGGTTGGTCCTACGAGCTGGAGGCTCGAGATGAAATACTTTCATGTGCATAAATGGTAGTGGGTCATGCGGTACTGGGCCAATCATCACACCGATGGCAGTACGGTGACTCGGGTGAGGTGTACGGGTGGAAGGGCCAGTATGTTATTTAATACTGCGGTCAGGCAGACAATCCCTGAATATGTGTACCCGACCTAAAAGTCTAGCAGGTAGCTAGTAATAGTACGCAGAGACTCTAGAGTACACTTGTCGGTGTACAGAGGCATACAAGAGAGGTCTTGGCTTGGTGGTGTGAACACCCGCCTAGAAAGCGGAAGCGCCCGTTCCGCTACTGCCGTAGCCACAACGGCAGTACCTGAGAGTGATGCTAGCTCTCGAAAAGTGGGAACTAAAGGTCTGTGATCACGGAGTCGTTGTGTATGAGTTACACTTGCCTGCTACATAATTTGAATCATAACATTCATACATGTTAGAACATACGCTTCATAGATCCTTATCATATAAATTAGTATGGGCTCTTTTATATGATAAGTTACAATTCCTGGAAACCTTAACTTATAAATTTGTATGAGCATTTTTATAAGTTAAGGTACGTCTGTGATGATAGATAGCTTTACATTTCAGCTTACTTTATTCCTGCTCTTACTTTTAGTTCTTTTCTTTTACTAGTACTGTTCTTACTTACCTGTACTACATACTTAGAACTGCTAGAGTAGGATAATAATACCTATTACAACTACTAGTTAGCTCTTATCACCTGCTTTCACTTTTGCTAACCTTTGTTGTCCTCCGCTTCGTCCTCCCGCTCGGTGCCTAGGAGTTGCGGGGCGAGGTGTGGAGGAAACGACTTAGTCTTTTTGACTAATGGTCGGTGACCATATCATTTTAGGAGCCCGAGGAGATGGACCACCACGTCGAGGAGGCAGGACTTGAGGAGCAGGCATCGATACCACCTACTACCACTACAAGAGCACATGTTCAGGTGTGATGATTTGAGATGATAGATTCCGCTGCTGTTAGATTAAGAGAGAGTGATTTGATATTGATGTACTGGGCATAAGCCCTTATTACACTCTTTTATTATTGTACTCATTTTGGATTACATATTGTTGTACTTTTCATTTGTTATATATGACTAGTACTGTGACTGTGGACTTACTGTGATATTTACTCTGTTTTATACTTCTATTTCTCACATTGGCCGACAGGTTATGATCGTACTAGCCGGTAGAATCGGCGATTTGCAGTGTCGACTAACCCGTGTGTTAGTGTCACCGTAAGGCGACGGTTCTGGGCATAAGATCCGGGTTAGCCCCGGAAAGGGGGAAACGGATCTTACAAACTGGTATCACTTGAACAAACGATCATATGAGAAAGAAGTCCACAACACTAGAACACCCCACTCGATCATTAGTTTGCGGACAAACTATGCAGCGGAAGCAATGGTGTGCACATGTGCAAAAAGTCACGTAAAACAGTCCATTAAACAATGAGTTAGGCCAATTTTGACGTTTACCATACCTTTATGCAGCCTCCCTAGGATGCGGTTCCTCCCCCTCCGGCTGCCATTGTCACAACCCACATTTTCTCCGTATAAAATAATACGTCAGAGCCAGAGAAAACGCGTGTCGTGATGCCACGCCAAGCAGGGGACAACTGCAGACGTTCAGGCAACCCTGTCCTATCGCTTATTTTTATAAAAGGACTATGAGTTATGTTTTAAAACATTGTTTTATTATCATGTATGCTGACCGTGTCCCTCAGTCTAGTGGATCAACTAGTCCACGGGTTAGAAAGTATAGGTTTACACAGCGGAAAACACTAGTTTGATTCATTTATCATCCTATATGAGAATAAAAATTCAGCATAAAATACAATGAACATGTGACTTCTAGATTTACTATAAGTAAGAAAACAGTTTTATAGCCCTTAAAATAGTGATTTGATCTTTTGAAAAGCAAGCTAAAGAGTCATGTAGAAAAAATGCAGTTTTATTTTATATTAAAATACCTAACATGTATCCTAATATAAAGCATTCCCAGAGAGCAAGTACTAAGCTAAAAGTAAGTAAAACAACACAAGTAGTAAGTAGTCTATCACAGAAAGTCTAAAACTATGGGCGTCAACAGCCGACACAAACCCATAGAAAATCTATCAAGTCTAACAAAAGTCTACCTCAACACCCTGAGGTGGAACTAAAAGCGGTGGCGGCAACCCGCAACACCTGCAACACTACCCTGTCAGCTAACTCTGCTCCTGCCCTGGACCTGGGGTATTTAAAAGAAGAATACCTCAGAAAGCAAGCTACAAGCGGTGCAAGAGTAAAAAAGAAAGCTAGCAAACCTTGAAACAAGCGAGGTAAAACAAACAGCTGCAAAAGGAGTCAGAAACAAGGTATAGGAAATCAAAACAGGAAAACTAGGCTAGAACAGCCTGCTCAAACTATCACATCTACTATCAGAGTTCTACTTTATTCTTTTTTCTTCGATATACTAGTTATTCGGTATTTTAAATTGAGTCAAATCAGCTCATCGGGACAGAGTGTTGTGCTGGGGGAGTAGGTCCACTACGTGCATAAACCCAGCCTAAAGGCACTATGCCGAGGGAGAAACCCCAACGCACACAGTCCTACAGCTAAGGTAACATGCTGGAGATGAAAATCCACCACGCGCACAGACTTCGCCCTAAGGCACTGTGCCGTGGGAGAAACCCCAACGCGCACAGACCATTTCAAGCTTTCTTTAATTCAAAAAAAATTGTGTCGTGGGAGAAACCCCACGCGCACAGACCATTTCATAATTTCTTTAATTCATAACTTACTATTCAGTTTCTTTAGTAACGTTCGTGTAATTAGTTCGAATTGAACGGACAATGCGACACGTCAACCGGAACAGTACGACAATAATTCGTGCGACTAAGCATATTGTACAAATTATACTTGTCAAAACAAGAGACGGTCGAAACGGCGCGACCACTACGACACGTCCGTAACCCAGTACGACGCTTCCGTAAACCGTTACATTTCCGACGGGATCGCTCGCGAAAATTATTTTATTTGCGAGGCGACACGCGTAATTTTTCTAGACGGCAAAACCTACGGAAAATCGTGACTTTCTAACGAATAATTTTATGCGAAATGTTACGAGTTAGGAGCGAAATTAACGACAGACGAAATTGACGAGGGAAACACCACTTGCCTCGGAATTTGGTCTCCAATCAACTCCCCAACGTAGATCCGCCCAAAAGAAGACACGAGGAGGCGAGATCTACGAAAAACAGACGAAATGAGGTTAGGGCCGAAAAAATCCATGGCGAAAAGGTCGACAAAACGGAAGAAACTTACCACGATCTTGAAGCTCTCGCCGAGAGCTTTCCAACGCCGCGATCGGATCGAGATTCCGTCCACCGGATTGGCGGTGGCGGCCGCCGGAAGGTTAGCGAGCGGAAGGGTTTCGCCTCGTTAATGGCGAAGGAAAAACAACGTCGGGGAGCTGCTCGATTTGGGAGATGAGAAGGAGATGGGAGTTTTTATTTCCTTTTATATATATATATATATATATATATATATATATATAATAGTAATAATAATATATATATAAAAAGAAATGGAATGACAAAAGGGGGGGGGGGCTTCGGTGAGAGTCGGAGGGATAGGGGGGCTTCGGTGAGAATCCTTTTTTTTTCTTTTCTTTTATATATATTTTTTATATAATAATTGTTATATTATAAATTATATATTATAATATTTAACGCTATATTATAATATCGTTATGAAGGCCCAAACGTACGCCGAAACCTACGAAATTCGCAGCGTAGACGAATGACGATGCTACGAACCCAACGGCGAAGTCGGAATCGAATTCCGACGCACCGTTCTCGAGATTGCGTTCTCGAGATATTAATTTCTAAAGCTAACGGCGTACGTAAAAAAACACAAAACTTCAAACGCGCGTCGAGGCTCCAAAATTGCTCGGAACGCGACGAAATTTGACGAGCAAGTCTAAAATTATCCAGTCTAATTTCCTAACGCAAAATTTTCCACTTCCGGCGCAAATCCCAAAATTTGGCCGGTTAAACCTAACGGACTCAAGACGCGCTAACAGCGACGCGCCGTCACCTCGCGGAAACGTAACGCCCTTACGTCAAAATGACGTCACCGACATGATAAAATAATTTACGAAAACTTGGGGCGTTACAGTCACCCCTCCAAAAAGGAAGTTTCGTTCCGATACTTGAGACGTGGAATGAAAATAAAAAGAACAGAGGGAGAGACAAGCTAGAAAAGGAATTCTCAAACAGACTACTAACCTGGAAATTCTAGGCGAAAAGCTGAGGATGAGATTCTCTCATCGAGGATTCCAACTCCCAAGTCGCACTTCTAGAATCCTGATTGCGCCAGAGAACCTTGACCATTGGGATTGTCTTCCTTCTCAGCACCCGATCTTGCGATTCCAGAATCCGGACAGGTTCTTCGACATAAGAAAGATTGGGCTGCAACTGAGGCACGGAGTTAAGAATTTGACGATCGCTATGAATACACTTTCGCAACTGGCTCACGTGAAACACGTCGTGAACACCAGGGAAAGAAACAGGCAACTCCAGTCTATAGGCAGAAACTCCGATGCGCTCCAGAATCAGAAAAGGTCCCACATATCTGGGATCCAGCTTATGGTTCCTTCCAAATCTCTTAACACCTGGCATCGGTGAGACCTTCAGAAACACCATGTCCCCAACTGCAAACTCCAGATCAACTCTACGCTGATTTGTATACTTTTCATATCGCTCTTGAGCCAACTTCATCTTTTCACGTATATGTGTCACTGAAATGCTCATTTCCTCTAAAGCTTCCAGACCCAGCAAAGGCTTCTCACCAACCTCTGCCCAGAAGAGGGAAGTTCTACAATGCCTACCATATAAGGCTTCAAAGGGTGCCATCTGCAAACTCTCCTGATAGCTGTTATTGTACGCGAATTCCATCAGTCCGAGGCGTTTATCCCAAGGTCCACCATTGTCCAGAATATAGCATCTTATCATGTCTTCCAAAATTTGCTTCACTCTTTCTGTTTGACCATTTGTCTGAGGATGATAGGTCTTAGAATACCTAAGGTCAGTACCTAGAGCTCCTTGCAAGCTCTGCCAGAAACGAGACATGAATCTGGAATCTCTATCTGACACGATACTCATAGGCACACCATGCAGTCTGATAACTTCGTCCAAGTAAAGCTCTGCTATCTTTTCCATAGAATAATCAATCTTGAAAGGCACAAAGTGGGCACACTTGGTCAATCTGTCCACAATGACTCATACTGCATCATGCCCTCGAGGCGATCTAGGCAAACCGGTTATAAAATCCATGGATATACTTTCCCATTTCCAACTCGGTATATCTAAAGGCGTTAACTTACCACCCGGCCTTCTATGATCAGCTTTTACACGCTGGCAGGTATAACATTCAGATACAAACCTTGCGATGTCATTCTTCATACCTGACCACCAAACAATCTGCTTCAAATCTCTGTACATTTTCGTGGAACCAGGATGATAAGCAATACTTGATCCATGCGCTTCACTGCATATCATTACTCGAATGTTCTCAACGGCGGGAATACAATATCTGCCGCGGTACTTTAGGGTACCCACGTCATCAATTGAAAAGTCAGGTAATTCCCCTTTCTCAGTCCTACTGTGGAGGTGCTGTAAATCAGGGTCATATTTCTGATGCAGCCTAGTGAGAGTGATCCACGAAGGCTATTCCACTTCTAAGCCACTCGGCGAAGCGCTATTCCCTACAGTTATATACATGAGCAAAAACTCTTCTGCAAGCGATTGTACCGAGAGATTAAAGATATGTGCGGGCTTTCGGCTCAAGGCGTCCGCTACTACGTTAGCCTTGCCGGGATGATAAAGGATATCGACTTCGTAGTCCGCAACATATTCTAACCACCTACGCTGGCGCAGATTCAACTCCTTCTGAGTGAATACATACTTCAAACTTTTGTGGTCTGTGTAGATTTTACACGAAACTCCATACAAGAGATGTCTCCACAACTTCAAAGCATAAACGACGGCCACAAATTCCAAGTCGTGCATAGGATAATTTCTTTCATGAATCTTCAATTGTCTCGATCCATACGCAATCACTTTGCCGTCCTGTATCAACACACAACCGATTCCAACTCGCGAGGCGTCCACATAAACAGCATACTCCACTCCTTCTCTAGGCAAAGTCAATACTGGAGCAGAACACAATCTTCTCTTGAGTTCCTGAAAAGCTTCTTCACAGGCTTCACTCCAAACAAACGATGCGTTCTTCTGCGTGAGTCTAGTCAACGACGAAGAAAGCACAGAGAATCCTTCCACAAATCTTCTGTAATAACCTGCCAACCCTAAGAAGCTCCTTATCTCCTTAGGCGTCGTAGGCCTCTTCCATTCCAAGACTGCAGCTATCTTTGAGGGATCCACTGAGATACCGTCCTTGCTTATAATGTGTCCTAGGAATGACACTTGAGACAACCAGAACTCACACTTGCTAAGCTTTGCATACAGTTTGTGCTCTCTCAGAGTAGCCAAAACCAGTCGCAAGTGCAAGGCATGCTCTTCATCATTTCTAGAATATACGAGGACATCATCAATGAATACCACCACGAACTTATCTAGAAAATCTTTGAATACTCTGTTCATCATGTCCATAAAAGCTGACGGTGCATTTGATAATCCAAACGACATCACCAGAAATTCAAAGTGACCATATCGGGAACAAAAAGCGGTTCGCGGCACGTCTGACTCACGGATTCTCAACTGATGGTAGCCCGAACGAAGCTTAATCTTCGAGAATACGGAACTACCCTGAAGCTGATCAAACAAGTCGTCTATCCTTGGTAATGGATATCTGTTTTTGATGGTCACCTTGTTTAGCTCTCTATAATCTATACACAACCTCAATGTTCCATCCTTTTTCTTCACGAAGAGGACTGGTGCACCCCAGGGGGAAGAACTGGGTCTAATAAAACCACACTGAAGCAGGTCATCTAACTGAGAACGCAGCTCCTCTAACTCACGCGGAGCCATGCGGTATGGTGCTTTCGCGATAGGGCGAGTTCCTGGCTCGAGATCTATAACAAACTCCACCTCTCGCTCAGGTGGAAGCCCTGGAAGACTAACTGGAAAGACATCCGGAAACTCGCACACCATGGAAACGTCCTCAACCCGAGGCACAACAGGTGCAATTTCCAAAACAGAAACAGAGACAAGAAAAGAATCACAGCCTGACTCTAGAAACTTACGAGCACGCACCGCAGAAATGATTGGAGATTCTTGACGTGATATATCATACAAACTCATGGGCTGGCCTTTGTCATCTTTGAAATCCAAGCACTTTTGCTTGCACTGAATGATGGCATCATAGCTGGACAGCCAATCCATGCCTAAAATCACGTCAAAGTCTTCCAAGTCTAACAACTTCAAATCCGCAAAAGCTAGAAAACCACCTAGGAAGATAGGGCATTGTTGGATACCCTGACTTGACATCACCAACTCTCCTGAAGGGAATTTGACATTCAGAGAAGTGTCAAGCTGGTCGAGATCCCATCGATGTCGGTCTACAAAACTCCTCGCAACAAAGGAGTGAGTAGCACCCGAATCGAACAGAACGTGCGCCCACTTATCCTTCACCCTAAATTCACCTAAACACAATGCGCGCACAACTAAAATACAAGAACTAAAAGACTACCAAAACAGATTACAAGCTGAGATAGAGACTAACCAGAGATCACTTGAGCCGATGATTGAGCTTCTTCCTTTGTCAGCACATTTAACTTTCCTTTTCCCTTATCCATGAGTATAGGGGGCGGCGGTAGAGTCTGCAACGAAACTGCATGCAATGCAGGTTGGAACTGCGGGCAATTAGCCTTAATGTGCCCTTTCTGGCCACAAAGAAAACAAGATCCATCCTTCTTATGACAATGAGCCACATCGTGCCCGCTCCTCTGGCAGTAGGTACAGACAAGGGTTCCTTTCGGTGCATCTTGAATCGCGTGAACCTGAGACTGCTTCTGCGCATCCCGCCTCTTAAAGCACCTTTTCATCGGGTGTCCAGGCTTGCCACAGAAGCTACATACTTCTTTTCGATCTTTCTTCACCACAGGGCCAGACGCCCTTGCACCACCACTGTCATAACACTTCCTCTTATCTTTCCTTGCCATCATTCCTCGATTCTTTGCATTTTCTATCGACTCAACCTTCAAGGCAGCTTCCAGCACTTCTGCGAAGGTCTCTGATTTGTACGCACTTATCAATTGCTGGATGTCAAACCTCAGACCACCCAAGAAGCATTTTACTCTGCTTTCTTCAGACGCTGCTAGCTCGGGGGCAAAACGATTGAGCTTACTGAATTCGATCTCGTACTCGCTGACAGTAAGTTATCTCTGCTTAAGATACAGGAAATTATTCATCAGACAGTCTTGCTTGACCGATGGAAGAAACTTCTTTCGCAACATACTCTTAAACGAATCCCACGTACATCCTTCTGTAAGGTTCTCCTTCTCTTTAATCCACCAACTCTTCGCAAGTCCTTTGAGTTGATAAGCCCTGATCATTACCTTCTGATCGGCGGAGATGCCAGAATAAGAGAACATCTCTTCGATGGCTATGATCCAATCATCTAACGCCACGAAGTCTGCCTTACCATCATAGGTAGGGGGTCCCAAACGCTGGAAATGAGAAATGAAATTCATCGCTGGAGGCAGTACAATTGGGGGGTACTAACGCAGCAGGAGTAGGGACAGCTTGTTCTACGGCAGGGTCCTGCGCTATAGGCTGCTGCCTAGCAGCGACAGCTAATAACGACTGAATCTGTGACTGCATGTCCAACATCTTCCTCGTTAAGGCCTCATTACTTTGACGCAATCCTTCGATCACTGCTTCACTCTGAGCACCGGAAGACTCGCCCTCAGACTGGGGAGTCGATCTCGTCGCAATACGCTTTGACGACATTTCTACAGAACAAACATACTACAATTAATACCTAGTTTAAGACACCTAAGCTAGAAACTCAGATATCCTAACTCAGATCAGATCAGAATAGACAGATACTTGCTCTAGCTGTTACCTTGCTCTGGGAATCAATAAATGATATTATGCTCTCACTAACACTTGTGATATTGATATGAATGCATAAATGATCAAATTTTGTTTTTTTTAATAATCATGTGTGTACATATGTCATCATGTAGATCTTTAACTTGGCACGTGTGCTTATACAATGATATGTTATATATGAAGTGCTATGCATTCTAAAAAGGCCCTAGTGCATGTTATGAGCGGCGTACACATACAATACTATGCATCCCATACTACATAATATTGTATGCAACGAAAAAGTAAAACGTGCTAATGGGCATCCATGTAATGGTGGTTATGCATCCCATACTACATAACCGTTACATGTTGCCACCTATGGTGGATCCATATACAAACACATATTATGCATCCCATACTACATAATATGCCCCGTATACTTCTTATTATGCTATGAGTGTAGTGTTCATGCTTCCATCAAGATCTACGGATGATATATTGGTGTGTGTATGCAATGAAATGAAACTATACGCTGGAGGTTTTGCTTAAGGGAAAGTTGTTCGACTGCCTTGCCAAACCAACCAACCCTCTTGCAAAACCTCCCTCTGATACCAACTGTCACAACCCGCATTTTCTCCGTATAAAATAATACGTCAGAGCTAGAGAAAACGTGTGTCGTGATGCCACGCCAAGCAGGGGACAACTGCAGACGTTCAGGCAACCCTGTCCTATCGCTTATTTTTATAAAAAAGACTATGAGTTATGTTTTAAAACATTGTTTTATTATCATGTATGCTGACCGTGTCCCTCAGTCTAGTGGATCAACTAGTCCACGAGTTAGAAAGTATAGGTTTACACAGCGGAAAACACTAGTTTGATTCATTTATCATCCTATATGAGAATAAAAATTCAACATAAAATACAATGAACATGTGACTTCTAGATTTACTATAAGTAAGAAAACAGTTTTATAGCCCTTAAAATAGTGATTTGATCTTTTGAAAAACAAGCTAAAGAGTCATGTAGAAAAAATGCAGTTTTATTTTATACTAAAATACCTAACATGTATCCTAACATAAAGCATTCCCAGAGAGCAAGTACTAAGCTAAAAGTAAGTAAAACAGCACAAGTAGTAAGTAGTCTATCACAGAAAGTCTAAAACTATGGGCGTCAACAGCCGACACAAACCCATAGAAAATCTATCACGTCAAACAAAAGTCTACCTCAATACCCTGAGGTGGAACTAAAAGCGGTGGATGCAACCCGCAACACCTACAACACTACCCTGTCAGCTAACTCTGCTCCTGCCCTGGACCTGGGGTATTCAAAAGAAGAATACCTCAGAAAGCAAGCTACAAGCGCTACAAGAGTAAAAAGAAAGCTAACAAACCTTGAAACGAGCGAGGTAAAACAAACAGCTGCAAAAGGAGTCAGAAACATGGTATAAGAAATCAAAACAGGAAAACTAGGCTAGAACAGCCTGCTCAAACTATCACATCTACTATCAGAGTTCTACTTTATTCTTTTTTCTTCGGTATACTAGTTATTCGGTATTTTAAATTGAGTCAAATCAGCTCATCGGGACAGAGTGTTGTGCCGGGGGAGTAGGTCCACTACGTGCATAAACACAGCCTAAAAGCACTATGCCGAGGGAGAAACCCCAACGCACACAGTCCTACAGCTAAGGTAACATGCCGGGGATGAAAATTCACCACGCGCACAGACTTCGCCCTAAGGCACTGTGCCGTGGGAGAAACCCCAACGCGCACAGACCATTTCAAGCTTTCTTTAATTCAAAAAAATTTGTGCCGTGGGAGAAACCCCACGCGCACAGACCATTTCATAATTTCTTTAATCATAACTTACTATTCAGTTTCTTTAGTTAACGTTCGTGTAATTAGTTCGAATTGAACGGACAATGCGACACGTCAACCGGAACAGTATGACAATAATTCGTGCGACTAAGCATATTGTACAAATTATACTTATCAAAACAAGAGACAGTCGAAACGTCGCGACCACTACGACACGTCCGTAACCCAGTACGGTGCTTCCGTAAACCGTTACGTTTCCGACGGGATCGCTCGCGAAAATTATTTTATTCGTGAGCCGACACGCGTAATTTTTCTAGACGGCAAAACCTACGGAAAATCGTGACTTCCTAACGAATAATTTTATGCGAAATGTTACGAGTTAGGAGCGAAATTAACGACAGACGAAATTGACGAGGGAAACACCACTTGCCTCAGAATTTGGTCTCCAATCAACTCCCCAACGTAGATCCGCCCAAAAGAAGACACAAGGAGGCGAGATCTACGAAAAACGGACGAAATGAGGTTAGGGCCGAAAAAATCCATGGCGAAAAGGTCGACAAAACGGAAGAAACTTACCACGATCTCGAAACTCTCGCCGAGAGCTTTCCAACGCCGCGATCGGATCGAGATTCCGTCCACCGGATCGGCGGTGGCAGCCGCCGGAAGGTTAGTGAGCGGAAGGGTTTCGCCTCGTTAATGGCGAAGGAAAAACAACGTCGGGGAGCTGCTCGGTTTGGGAGATGAGAAGGAGATGAGTGTTTTTATTTCCTTTATATATATATATATATATATATATAATAGTAATAATAATATATATATAAAAAGAAATGGAATGACAAAAGGGGGGAGGGGGGCTTCGGTGAGAATCCTTTTTTTTTCTTTTCTTTTATATATATTTTTTTATATAATAATTGTTATATTATAAATTATATATTATAATATTTAACGCTATATTATAATATCGTTATGAAGGCCCAAACGTGCGCCGAAACCTACGAAATTCGCAGGGTAGACGAATGACGATGCTACAAACCCAACGGCGAAGTCGGAATCGAATTCCGACGCACCGTTCTCGAGATATTAATTTCTAAAGCTAACGGCGTACGTAAAAAAACACAAAACTTCAAACGCGCGTCGAGGCTCCAAAATTGCTCGGAACGCGACGAAATTTGACGAGCAAGTCTAAAATTATCCAGTCTAATTTCCTAACGCAAAATTTTACACTTCCGGCGCAAATCCCAAAATTTGGCCGGTCAAACCTAACGGACTCAAGACGCGCTAACAGCGACGCGCCGTCACCTCGCGGAAACGTAACGCCCTTACGTCAAAATGACGTCACCGACATGATAAAGTAATTTACGAAAACCTGGGGCGTTACAGCCATTCCCTTCATGAAGACAGAGATGGGACAAACTCTGACGGCTATCCTGGATGCCTTCGGAGCCCAGCAAGCCCCAGAACAGCTGCCAAACCCAGGGTCAAACTGGTTGAATGCCTTTAAGAGTCTGTCTCCGCTAGTGTACCGCGGGACAGAAGATGCGGTGAAGATGGAGGAGTGGTTGGAGACCATTCAGGAGCTATTAGCTGGCATCAGCTGCCCCGTCAGACAGGCTGTCCCTCTTGCCACTTCAGTACTGGAGGCTCATGCGAAGAGGTGGTGGAAGTCTGTGCGAGACTCTACATACGCTGATAGGGAGCTGATGGATATTATTTGGGAGGAATTAAGTGATGAGTTCTTGGAGCACTACGTATCCTCCACAGATCGAGATGCCTTGGAAACTAGATTTCTGAACCTCCAACAAGGAAGCCAATCCGTGATCGAGTATCAGAGAGAGTTCTCCCACTTGGCTAGGTTCGCGGGATTCCATGACTGGGATGACCGGAAGTATGCAAAGAGGTTCTACCATGGGCTCCGGGACACCTTGAGGCAGCCCTTGTTGTTCATATCGCATGGCACCACTGCACAGATCATTGAGATGGCAAAGAAGCTGGAGGCTGACCAGCTGATGGTACAAGGCAGAGGTAAGAGATCGCTAGAGGGGTCATCATCCGGAGAAGGTAGCAGAAAAACGCAGAGAGGCAAGGTCATTTGACACAGGAGGGGTGGGGGACGTAATCGTCCCAACTTCAGACAGGAGCAGAGGCCTCCTATAGTACTAGCTCCCCCACCTCTACAGACTCACGGGCCGATGAGACAGGAGGATCGTGGCCAGAGACAACTCACATGCTTTGGATGCGGCCAAGCTGGGCATTTCAAGTCACAGTGCCCACATCAGATCCACCCACTCCCTCCTCCTCCTCCACCTCCAGTGGCCCCTCCAGCACACCAGGGCCGAGGACGAGGACGAGGTCGAGGCCAAGGCCGAGGATATTACGGCCGAGGCTGAGAACGGGAGAAGGTGTATGCGGTGGACCTCACGGAGCAGAGGAACCCTGAGGAAGTTATTACAGGTACTTTAACTATTGCAAGATTTAGAAATTTCAACTTTAATAAGTACCTTGAGAACCTTAGAAATAATCCTTATCTTTGAACTCAAACAAAACCCAGGCATAGTTATGATCAGCGGCAAGCCCGCTCATACCCTCTTCGACACGGGTGCTTCGCACTCTTTTGTGTCAGACACCTTTATTGAAGGACTAGAGGGCGTGGAAAGGTTCCCTGGCATAGAGAGGAGGGTGCGTCTTCCTGATGGCTCGGAGCTGCGGACTACAGTTAGCTGCAACATGGAGGCCGAGATTGGAGGCAAGGCGTTCGAAGCTCCGACAGCGGTCTTAAAGTTACCAGACTTCGACTTTATTTTTGGCATGACCTGGCTCCATTGGAACCATGCCCAGATCGACTGCCCCGCGAAGAAGATTACACTCAGACATGGAGATTCTTATGTCACCATCGAAGGTATCCGTCCCATCCCCCATCTATCTTTATCTTCTGTACAGGCAGTCAAGGACTACGAGCAGGGGGAGGAGGTGTACCTCATATGCTTCGAGATGGCGACAGTCGAGAGTTCCATAGCCGATATCCCGGTGGTCCGGGATTTCTCCGACGTATTCCCCGATAAATTGCCCGGACTACCACCGGCTCAAGATCTGGACTTCAGAATTCAGCTAGTGTCGGGAGCAAGACCAGTGTCCCGGGAACCTTATAGGATGGCTCCCAGGGAGCTGGCAGAGTTCAGGACGCAGCTTCAGGAGTTAGTGGATTCAGGATTTGTGCGGCCGAGTTCGTCTCCATGGGGAGCACCAGTTTTATTTGTGAAGAAGAAGGATGGATCCCTCCGACTGTGTATAGATTACAGAGAATTGAACAGGTTGACGGTTCGGAACACCTACCCGTTGCCCCAGATAGATGAGTTGTTTGATCAGCTTCAGGGAGCCTTCTGGTTTTCTAAGCTAGATTTACGATCCGGCTATTATCAGTTGCGCATCCGGGAGGAAGATATACCGAAAACAGCATTCAGCTCACGTTATGGATTATACGAATTCACGGTCATGCCATTTGGGCTCACAAATGCCCCCTCAGCATTTATGACGCTCATGAACCGTGTGTTAGAACCTTATTTTGATCGCTTTGTCATCGTATTCATCGACGACATCCTGATTTACTCCTGGACTTAGGAGGAGCATACCGGTCACTTGGCACAGGTTTTACAGAGACTGAGGGAGTTTCAGATGTATGCCAAGTTCTCGAAGTGCCAATTTTGGATGCAGGAGGTCGGTTTCCTGGGGCATATTATCAGTGGGGCTGGATTAGCAGTAGATCCAGCCAAAGTAGAGGCAATGCGGGATTGGCCATGGCCAAAGACAACGTCAAACATCCGTAGTTTCTTGGGTTTAGTCGGTTATTATCGCAAGTTTGTGGAGGGGTTCTCAAGGATAGCCCCCCCCCCCTCACGTCTTTGATGAAGAAGGAAGCGGTGTTTGATTGGACAGAGCAGTGCAAAGTGGCTTTTTAGGAGCTGAAGGACCGACTCACTTCATCCCCCATCCTTGCACTCCCATCTGGGAGTGAAGGATTCAGAATTTATACAGATGCCTCCTATCAGGGGATGGGTGCTGTCCTGATGCAGCATGGACACGTTATCGCTTATGCTTCGCGATAGTTGAAGAAGCATGAGTATAACTATCCAGCACATGATATCGAGTTCGGGGCTGTGGTATTCTCCCTCAAGACATGGAGACACTACTTATATGGGATCCATTGTGATATCTATTCAGATCACAAAAATCTCAAGTACATTGACATGCAGAAGGATCTAAACCTGCGCCAGAGGAGATGGCTTGAGTTCCGCTGCGATTATGACTATGAGATACATTATCACCCGGGGAAGGCAAACACTATTGCGGATGCCTTGAGCAGGAGAGCCGGCACTTCTGGACCGGAGCCTCGGGTGATGTCTATAGAGCTTCTTCGCATGATGGAGGATATGCACATTACTATGGTTTCAGAGGCCGAGCTAGTGGTGTACAGAGAGTACTTGAGCTCTTTGGTTGGCAATGATGATATCCGAAAGCGCATACTTACACATCAGATATTGGATGCTGATTTAGAGCCTATTTTCGGCGCCCTGGAAGGGGGCAAGTATGAGTACTACACGCTGCAGGACGATCTTCATCGATTTCATGGTCGAGTATACATTGCAACAGGAGATGGTATCCGGGATGACATCCTCAGAGAGGCACACTGCTCCAGATACTCAGTGCATCCCGACATCACCAAGATGTGGGCTGACTTATGACAGACCATGTACTGGCTAGGTAGGAAGAGAGAGATCATCTATTTTGTGACACACTGCGAGACCTGCCAGCGAGTGAAGGCCGAGTGCAAGAGCCCGGGTGGTTTATTACAGCCGCTACCAGTCCTAGAGTGGAAGTTCGAGGACATTAGCATGGATTTTGTTCACGGATTGCCTCGCTCCCACTCTGGGCACGATTCCATCTGGGTTATTGTAGACAGACTGACCAAGGTAGCGCATTTCATTCCGATCAGAAAGGATGCTCTAGTTACTGTGTTGGTGAGAGTGTTTGTGGAGTAGTTCGTCAGATACCATGGCATCTCCAGGTCTATTGTCTCGGACCGAGACGGTCGTTTCACTTGCAGGGAGTGGAGGGCAGTGCATGCTTACTTGGGTTCCAGACTCACCGTTAGCATTGCCTTCCATCCGCAGACCGACGGCCATACATAGCGGACAACACAGGACTATGGAGGACCTGCTCAGGCTATGTATATTGGATACGGGGAAGCCTTGGGAGAGGCTACTGCCACTGATTGAGTTCTTGTACAACAACAGCCACCAGGCCAGCATCGGGATGGCTCCTTATGAGGCACTCTATGGGAGGAAGTGCCGGACACCGCTATCTTAGGTCCAGGATGTGGATACTCGAGCTCTCGGATCAGATTTCGTGGAAGATACGGAGGCCCAGATTCATTTGATCAGGGATCGGCTATTGGAGGCACAGAGAAGGCAGGCAAAGCACTATGATGCTCGGCACCGGAAGGTGGAGTTCCAGGTTGGGGACAGGGTTTTCCTAAAGATACGTCCAGTTCATGGTGTCTCTCGGGTGCGGAGGCACAAGAAGCTCAGTCCGCGATACATGGGGCCTTACTTGATCCTGGAGCGGATCAGCCCCTTGGCTTACCGACTACAGCTGCCACCGGAGTTGAGTATATTACATGACGTCTTCCATGTCTCTTTCTTGCGAAGAGCTCTCCTTCGGCCGGAGCACCACATTACTACTACAGCCGGACCGGTAGAGCCTGACAGATCAGTTAGATTGGAGCCGATCCGGATTGACGATACGGCCGTCCGAGTGTTGCGGAAGAAGAAGGTCCCTATCGTGAAGGTGTTGTGGTCCAACCATGGACAGGAGGAGCACACCTGGGAGCTGAGGGATCTGATGCTGGAGCAACACCCGGAGCTATTTGTATCAGGTACTTCTAATTTATATTTTAAAGTTGCTTAAAATTCTTGCAAGTAGAACCCCGTAGACCCGAACTTAAATTTCGGGGACGAAATTATTTTTTTTGTTTATAGGATTTGTAACATCCCATGTTACTTCAAGACCCTTAACTTAGATTGGGTTAGGCATGCGGTGGGTTTTAGGGAAATTAGCTAGGTTTGACCCTAGGTAGTGGGTTGTAGCCATGTGGGTCCACTATAGGACCAAGTCAACTAAGTCAAACTAGCCTAAATAAGGACCCTAGCCACACCATGACCCCACCACATTTCCCTAACCCTAAAAAAAATCTAAGTGGACCCTAGGGCATGTCACTAGGTCAATACATTGACCCTAGTTGACCAAAGTCAACCTTAGGCCTAATTTGGTCAAACCCACACTCATAGGCCCAATTAGCCTAAGTAGGGCACCTCCTCGACCAAACCCAAGTTGGGTGGGGCCATTGGGCTCATGACCATCAAGTTGGGTCAGCCTACTCATCATGTTGACCAAGTCAACTCTCCAAGTCAACAAAGTCAACAATTTGACCTAAAAGATGAAAATAGGAGCCCAAGCCATTTCCCTTGGGCCAAGCCCACGAAACTTGGCCCATGACCAGCCCAAGTGGACAAGGACATCCCCTAACTCCCAAAATGAGGAGAGAGAGTGCATGCAAGGGGCATTATGGGGAATTCACCTAAAGGAGGAGAGAGAAGGAGGATTTATGGGATGGAGGCCACTTGGCCTTGGCCATTTCTGCCCAAAGCTTGCTGGCTGGCTGCTCAGCAAATTCCAGAGGGAATTAGGAGCTAAAAGCCACTTGGCAGCCATGGACGGAGCAACCAAGGCTGAGCTCGAGCTCACCTTGGTTGTATCTCCCTATACAATCACTCCAGGCAAAATCCAAGCACACCAACAGTTTCAGAACGTTTAGAGGAGTGGAGAACGAGTGCTGGAGCAAGTAAAATGGTGGAAAATCGAGCTTTTGAGCAGGAGTTCGCCGGAGCAGCTCGGCCATGGCAAACCGCCGCCTGACCCGCCGCCAAGCCTCAATCCAGGTCCGTTTCGCCGCCCCTCTCTCTGTACTAGCTTCTTAGATCCATTAGGCGAGATATCGGGCTCAATTAAGCCCGATGCCATGTGAGAAATGAGAGAATTTTCTATGCTTTTCATCCCGCTCGGGATCGCCGTCGCCGCCGTCTCCCGCCGCCACATAACCGGGAAAAGATGGCCACCACCACCGTGAAGGTGGTGGCACCGTTGCCGGCAGTGGCGCCGCCTCAGCTGGCCGGAAATGGCCCCGCAACATGGCCCAGGAAATTCAATCCCAGCCATCCACCCATCGGGGACGATGACGGGATGCCCTCCATTCCTTCTTTAAGATTCGTGCTTATTAAAATAATATAAATGTTATGAAATGTGTATTTCTGTCACATTATTAAAGTCACCTTTCATGTTATTTTTAGGGTACTTATAGACCTCAAATTAACTTGACTTCTGAATTAAAATTGTAGCCCTTGGGGTTAAATTTAATTTGCAACCCTAAACTTTGGTTTTGGTTTAGTGGTCTTGCCTGTAGGGCATTTTTCCTAGGACTGGTCCTATGCTAGGGCAGAAATTAAAAGTGAAGCCCTTGCCAAACCAGATGTCCACATGGCCTGAAATTTTGTGCATGTGACTAATTTAGGCATTTAGCCCCTGCCAAAGTTTAGAAATTTTTGGGGACAAAATTCAATTAGTTTTGATCATAATATCAATAATTAAATAAATGGTATAATTAGAGTGTTAAGCCTCCAAATGGCCCCAAATTTTGGTTGCAGGTCCTTGGGGACATTATAAGTATGTGATAAAAATTTCACTACATTTGGATCATTGCCTGTTAGTTAATCCACTTGCATGTGTTGGCTAGTTATAGCCTTCGGGTGCAAATAGCAATATTTGAAATATTGTATATTCAGCCTAATTGAGGCATCTAAAAATCATGGAAGTGATTCCAGAGGATCATTAAGATAAATTTAACCCCTCAGATTAATTATGGGATTTTTGGGATCAAAAATCCCATTAATTGGAATTTTTAAAAATATAGCTCCTTTTGAAAATAAATTGGGAAAATAGGTTTTCCTCAAGAAAAAATACTCAAACTTTTCCAAGTTATAAATAAGATTATATTTAACATAGGAAAAATTGATCTTTCTGTTTGAGATCTTCTAGAGTAAAATTCCTTGAAATGACCATTTTGCCCGTATTGCATTTAGTCATGAATTGATGGAAATACATGTCAGGAAAATTTGGAAATATTTCTATTGCTATATAATTGTATTATTAGTCTTGCATAATTATCTCAGAATTTATGGATATACTGATAATTTTAAATTAACATAATGACATTTGGGTAAATATTTTAGAATGGGATTTGTTAGGCCATTACTCTATAGTGGTTAATGAAACTCTTCCCATAGTCTTAAATTAATGTCTTATATGATATGTAATTTTCCTAGAATTTTTGTAATTGAATTCCTTATACTTCCTTTGTAAAATGATAATTTTGATGATTTTGTATTAATTAAGAAATAAATAGAAATACTTAAAGGAAATTTTAAATCTTGGAATATAGTTATATTTCATTATGTTGTAGGTCAGAAAAATTTATCACACCAGTAGGATTATGATATGATATACTCCATGTGTTAAATAACTTGAAGAGTTATTTGAAGAAATTAATTTAATGGTATAAATAATTGGGGAAATTATGAAAATCATCATGGTCATCATATAGGTCCATACCACCTTAGGATAAATAATTTGAGACATATGGGCCAAGTATTTAGAAGTTGGATTTCGGGGTGGAGTTAGGTCAAGGGCTGCGCATAGTAAAATTAGGTTGTACTATAGGCCCACCAGGGGATAGATCGACAATTGAACTAGAGAACATGATTGGAAGTATGAACCTGGTGGTTAGTATCGTCTTAGTGATGAGAGTAAAAGTGCAAGTCATTGGGTAACCACTGGAATGGAGGTCGGCGGAAGACCGTCGCCCTCCCGATAACAACTTAAGTCATTAGGGTCAACTAAGAGTAATAATTAGAGTTGAGTGTGAATTATTGGTAGACATCAACTAAAAGTAATTATCCTTGCGAAAGGGAACTTTGGATTTTAATTCCATCTTGGTTCCTAATACCCCCGAGACCCCTTCATTGGCCATACCCTGGGCAGTCCTGGGATTAACCTTAATTCACTAAGTATAATAACCGGTAGGCAAGAGTAGCCTAATAGGCTAGGTAAACTGTACTTGTTCTCACTCATGTCGGGTTGGAGGGACTTGGAGTCTATTGACTACTTGCTCACCCGTGCAGAGTTGGAGGGAATTGATTAGTTATATATTCACTCATGTCGGGTTGGAGGTACTTGGAGTCTGTTGACTACTTGCTCACCCGTGTAGAGTTGGAAGGAAGTGTTTGGTTTACTTGCTCACCCAGGCAGGGTTGGAGGAATCAGGACAGGTTGGTCCTACGAGCTGGAGGCTCGAGATGAAATACTTGCATGTGCATAAATGGTGGTGGGTCATGCGGTACTGGGCCAATCGTCACACCGATGGCAGTACGGTGACTCGGGTGAGGTGTACGGGTAGAAGGGCCAGTATGTTATTTAATACTACGGTCAGGCAGACAATCCCTAAAGACGTATACCCGACCTAAAATTCTTGCAGGTGGCTAGCAATAGTACGCAGAGACTCTAGAGTGCACTTGTCGGTGTACAGAGGCGTACAGGAGAGGTCTTGGCTTGGTGGTGTGAACACCCGCCTAGAAAGCAGAAGCGCCCGTTCCGCTGCTGCCATAGCCACAACGGCGGTACTTGAGAGTGATGCTAGCTCTCGAAAAGTGGGAACTAAGGTCTGTGATCATGGAGTCGTTGTGTGTGAGTTGCACTTGCCTGCTACATAATTTGCATCATAACATTCATTCATGTTAGAACATACGCTTAATAGATCCTTATCATATAAATTAGTATGGGCTCTTTTATATGATAAGTTACAATTCCTGGAAACCTTAACTTATAAATTTGTATGGGCATTTTTATAAGTTAAGGAACGTCTGTGATGATAGATAGCTTTACATTTCAGCTTACTTTATTCCTGCTCTTACTTTCAGTTCTTTTCTTTTACTAGTACTGTTCTTACTTACCTGTACTACATACTTAGAACTGCTAAAGTAGGATAACAATACCTATTACAACTTCTAGTTAGCTCTTGTCACCTGCTTTCACTTTTGCTACCCCTTATTGTCCTCCGTTTCGTCCTCCCGCTCGGTGCCTAGGAGTTGCGGGGCGAGGTGTGGAGGAAACAACTTAGTCTTTTTGACTAATGGTCGGTGACCATATCATTTTAGGAGCCCGAGGAGATGGACCAGTACGTCGAGGAGGCAGGACTTGAGGAGCAGGCATCGATACCACCTACTACCACTACTGGAGCACATGTTCAGGTGTGATGATTTGAGATGATAGATTCCGCTGCTGTTAGATTGAGAGAGAGTGATTTGATATTGATGTACTGGGCATAAGCCCTTATTACACTCTTTTATTATTGTACTCATTTTGGACTACATATTGTTGTACTTTTCATTTGTTATATATGACTAGTATTGTGACTGTGGACTTACTGTGACATTTACTCGGTTTTATACTTCTATTTCTCACATTGGCCGACAGGTTATGATCATACAAGCTGGCAGAATCGGTGACTTGCGGTGTCGACTAACCCGTGTGTTAGTGTCACCGTAAGGCGGCGGTTCTGGGTATAAGATCCGGGTTAGCCCCGGAAAGGGGGAAACGGATCTTACACAGAGACCGCACGGTCACGATGTCAACACACCAGCAGCAAGGAATATGCCGCAGGAAAGAGCGACTAACAAAGGCGGCAAGAGGAAAACAAGTCGCAAGACAAACCGCACGTACCAAACAATGCTTAGAGACAAGCGAGAGCAAGAGTCTACCCAGTCAAGATGATAACACACCAGCGACAAGGAATAATAAGCGACCAAAAAGCGGAACAAGAAGAAATAGAAGATCAAGAGTCCGAAAGGTCTAGGTCACAACACACCAGAGACAAGGAAGAAGCTGCGACCAAAGGTGGAACCTGCAATAAAGAAGAGAAACCACATGAATAGAAACTGCACGATAAGGAAGGAAAGCCGGGCGAATAGAGAAGCCTGGAAGGAAGCAAGTCGTAAGCACATCGTGCAGCAAGGGAGGGAAGGGAAGGGAAAGAAATCGCGTGGTTAAATGAAAGAGGCCGGACAAAATGGAAAAATAAACCGGACAACCCGAAAGAGGCCAGACAAAACGGAAGATGAAACCACGCAGTTAAACAAACAAACCGCAGTCTTTTTGAAGCAAATGATTGGTTTGCTCTGATACCATGTAAGAAATGTACAAAGAGCTAAATAAAGCGTAAATTTTTTTTCTCCAAAAAGATAAAGATTACATAGGTATGCCCCCTTATTTATAGAAACTGGGGGAGGTAAGAGAATATAACCCACATTGTGGGACTAAATACATAAGCCGCACGACTTATGTAGTTTGACAATGTCAAACCGCACACTATACAAAAGAATAACAAACCACCTAATTACAAAAAGAGAAACTATCAGTCCACCAGGGAAGACCGTTGGGCAAGCCGCCAGACCGTAACTGCGGGTTGTCACCAGGCCGCAGTTGCGGGTTATCACCAGGCCGTAGTTGCGGATTGTAACCAGGCCGCAGTTGCGGCTAAACACCAAAATGTCGATGCGGTTAATAGCCAGCCAACTACTGAAGTTATCCTCCTGACCTCCAGCTGAGAATCATCACCAGACCGCCATTGCTAGCCGTCAGACCTTCTACTACTCTCCAGAACTAGATCGCCTGGACTAAACGCCAGACCATCCGAACAGCAAGTCACCCGACTTATCTGTAATAGCCAATCTCTAACACATAACTTGAGCAAGGAGTTGCTCACCTTCAGACATTGCTTTCTTCATTTCAGAAGTCAAATTGATTTCCCCCCACTCCAAGGCCTGGGAACATCAGCATCATCAGGATTTGATAGGTGATCACCTACATCATCGGACCGTAAATCCTCTCCTTCCATCCTAACAAAAATCTTGGTAACAATAGTTTCAGCAATTTGCCCAGCAGCTTTAGCTGAAGGCAAGCCATCATCCAGATCGGGAGTTTCTTCAGACTGAGCACCGCTCAACTAATTTTTGGCAGCACGATCAGAGGAAACTGACACTTGTGCACTTTTCTCCTTCCTTATCTCTTCATCAGACCCTGCTGGACTTGAATCTTGAGGCTTTCCCTCATCTTCAGCAGAACTGCTCGAGCTGCTTGGCTCTGGAGTTGTAACCTTCTTTCCATTCTTCTCTTCTCATGATGGTCCATGAGGCTAAAGAACTCTTTCCCATCGATCTAGCATCTTAATGTCCATTTTCCTCATATGTTGAATTCTAGCCCCATGCTCACGTTCAGGATTTCTGGGATTGTCTATTGCAGAAATAGGGATAGAATTCTCCCTAAGTTTGGTTCAGCAATGCATTCCACTATCCTTTCAAACACTATTCTGCCCCAATCAGTCCTTTTGGACAGAATAACCCTTGCCATTAACTCAAACATCTTCTTTGATATTTTGTCATGGGAGCCTGGTTTGCATATCAGAGCCTTCCTGATGATATCTGCCAGAAACTTTCCCCTTAGGTTCAGTTCCTTTCTCAAGATGGAGACGGCGGCGTACATAGACAATCCACACCATTTTACTGCAGACTTTATGTCATCTTGCATCAGTTCATCTTACTCATCATATTTAGTGAACCTAGGCAACTGTAGTGCCTTGCTAAATCTCTACGGAGTGATTTTGATCTTCTTTCCACTAACCATATTCTTGAGTTTGTTTGCAGATGCATCTGCTTTGGCATTTGGAGAATAATTCTAAGACTTCTCATTTCCATAGTAAACAAGGCTCCATCAAGATGAACCCTAGGTCAGACATATGTAGAAGATGAAGAGCCTATTGCACTTCCTGTGGCGCATTAGTGAATTCATTTTGAACTACTTCTGATCCTTCGAAGAGGAAATCTTGTATCTTGGGCGCCATTTCACTTGCGAAATTCTGATACATAGCGAGAATGGATTTCCGTCGATTTGGCGAGTACGGGCGGGAAAGGGAAAGGAACAGTTACTTTACTTTATGCACAAGCTCTACTATTTATAGTTATTTCTTAAGAGAAGGCGGAAAGTCACTTACCTGATTTGGTGATCAAATTTTGATCAACGGTCAGGATTAAGTCTTGTTGCTTAGCTGCAAGCCGACTTCTCTATAGTCTTTGTTGAGTGACTTCATTTTTCTCAACCTTTGTATTCTTGGTCTTAATTGATGGGCCATTTCTTCAACAATTGTCTTACCTCTAGCTCCTTTAGTGTTATAAGATTGCTTTATCCTGAAGGTAATAGTTTGGACTGTAATGCTCATATAATATGTGTCCTAGTGGAGTACAACTAAATTCAACTTGTCGATGTCAAGTTTGATGATGTTGAGTATAGTACATCTAGTGGCATAGAGAGCATGGGAATCACTAACATATTAATTGAGACAAGTTTTTAGACTATTGTCTTGCTTTTTCTCAAGACATAATTTAAACAATCTCATCTCTTTAATGCATAGCTTTAGCAATTCAGTAAAGATTTAGTAGAATTAAAAGCTAGGTGAATTCTCCTTATCTCTGTCTAGTAGACTATGAGCAGGTGTTGGATTCACAGTCTTTGAACACACCAGCTTCCATGCTCCTAAACTTTAGTTGGTGATGTGCATCTGGCTTTCTTTTTCTAGCTCCCCATCAACAATTTCACATCTATTTGACATCTTGTGCATGATGGTCAGTTCATCAATTCCTTGTACCAAGTACTAGGTCTTATACATTTCTGTCTAAGGACCATAAATGGGCATGTCCACTTGGACTATCCTGCAAAACAGAGTTTACCTTACCTTAGGAACCCAATATGACTTGGGTCCTTGGTTCCTATCAGCTTGAAAATGCATATGTGTACCTGAAGGAATCCTGTCAGGAAGACACACCCTTGCCCTTAGCACACTAGGGTTATGCCAACAATTTATGGCAAAGTGGCCCACTTTTCAACAACACCAACATTCATGGATGTTGTATCTCCTCTTCTAAACACTCTTGGAGGAGTGCAAGCCACTACAGGCTGCCTGTTCAGTGGGGAGAACTGATGACTTCTTCTTGTTTCTTTCATCAAGAGCTTGATCAAAGTGAGTCTGCTAGTAGAAGCACTTAGCTTGCTCTGAACTTCATTAGTTACAGCCTTCTTTGTAGTTGGCATGTTCTTAATGGCTTGAGAGGCAGCCAAGTCAGCCTTACTGACTAACATACTATTGGTTTGTGTTCTTGCTTGAAGAAACTTAGAATAGGCCACTGCCTTATCCTTGAATGAGGGGGCTGGGGCATTAAATAAAAAAGGTCCAGGATGAGACTTTTGGACTTTTAAATGGGGAGACTTTTGTACACTCAATACCATGACCTCTCTTCTTTCATTGTAAGGTAAATTTGTAATCTTACAAGGAAGATTCCCACATCTCTAGTGACCACACTTATAGTCTTGGTCATACCTGTTGAATTGGAGAATTACCTTGTGAAAGGTTGACTGAGGCCTGAAAGGAGCCTGGCCTATCCTCTGAGATTAGATAACTTTAGAGATCCACTCAGATTCAAATTTTCTCTTAATATCATCTATCTTAGAGAAATTAGCCACAATTCTCTTCCCCCTTTCAAGTTTCTCTTCAAGATCCTTGATAATAGAGTCCTTATATTTAATGGACTCAACACGGATATCTACCATGGTCTTCAGATGGGCTACTTCCCTCACTTTTAGATATAGCAAAGATGAAGTCTCATCTTGCTGAGAGCAGCCACCTATAGGGAGGTAATTTCCTCTACTTATTTCTTAACAAGCATCTTACTTCCTTTGAAAGCCTTCAGAAGTACACCTTGATTTTTAATCAATTGATTGATATCATCTTCTGAAAGAGAACTCTCATCATCACTTGATGAGGATGCATAAGAGTCTATACAAGATTCATATCCAGACTCTGAGAATGAGCTAGATGGGGAATATACCTGATTTTGTCCAGGCTAATCCTAGCAGGATTATTCTTTTGGTGTAGCTATCAGCCCATAGCATTTTAAGTCACCTTCCTTAGCTTCATCAACCTATGAGTCACTATCTGAATATGATAGAGGGGCCCTGATCTTTGCTCTTGTATCTGGATAGACTTTGTCTTCTGCAAGAGTTGTCAACAGCCCAATGCTATTCTTGTTCTTTCTGCAGACTTGGAGCTCCTTTGAACTCCACACCTTATGGTTTACCTTTGAACTCATAAGTGCAAACCTTTTAGATATCCTTGGAGGTCAAATCAGACTATTAGGTCCTTATTGAGCAACCTCCCTCAGATTTCACCTGAAAGTCTTTGATTTCAAGGACAACTAAATCACCTAGTGGGGGTGAATATGTTTCTTAGTCCTTAGTGACTTATCTTTTATTTTTTTCTGTAGGAACTCTATTAGTTGGTTGGACTTTGCTTTCAAGATATGTAACCTACAACACAACAAACACACAAATCACACACAAAATTTATAGTGGTTCCCCTAACAAGGGTACATCCACTTTTCCTCCCACTTATCCAAATATCTTGTTGGACTAGAAATTTCTCCAAAACTCTACTCCAAAGAGCTTATACCTCAAATCCCTCAGGATCTCTCAGTCTCCTCCAAGACTTACAACTCATCCACAAGGGCCTATAACTAATTGATCAACAGATCACCTACCTCAGGCCAAAGGCCCCTATACTCAGGATAGGAGGACAGCCCTACCTCAGATCCATTAGGGATCCTACCACAGAGAGAATGACTCTCCTAAAATCTCAGGCACAAAGGCCCTACCTCAGATCTGCAACCAGATCCTACCTCAGGCATAAGTGCCCTGCAGCTCAGTGAGAATGACTCACCTATCTCAGACATTAAACCAAGTCCTAAAACTTAGATTCTCAACAGAATCCTACTTCAGAGCAAATTTGCTCCTACCATTCAGATCCAAAAGGATCATACAAGATGGAAGTGGGTTGTGTGGTTGATCTTAGCATAAGAGATGTTTCTCTGTGCCAAGGTTCTGGACAGAGATAAACTCAGCTTTACTATGACTCCAGGAAAATATTTCCTGAGTTTACTTTTACCTGAACTTAGATATCCTCAGTCCTAGCTTCTTCTTCACAACACCAGGGATTTTTCCTACTGGGACTGAGAAGTGACTGTAGCAAAACTTTATTCTACCTAAGCTGAGAGAATCCCAACCCAACTTCTTCTCAACAACAAGGATATAGATCTTGCTTTGGCTTGTGCTGGAAGCAGCTTGCAGACAACTGTTCTGCTTCTTCTTTCTATCTTAGGCTGAGGAGATTCAGTCCTGGCTTCTTCGTCAAAGCCTCCTGTAAATGTTATTCAGAGTTGTACAACTGGATCTGTGAATAAATTGCTAGTGCAGATGGAAAATGGAACCAACTATCCTGCTTTCTTTCCTTCAGAGATTTGCTCTAATCTTATTGATGTTGATGGAGAAGACAATCAGCTAACTTGTTTAGCCTTCAGACTTGCTGTCGTGAGCTTTATATTCTTCAGTCACAACAATAATGACGATGATGAAGGACAACTGTAACTTTTCTTCTCGAAAAGTTGTCTTCCTCTGTAAGAGCTTTTCCTTTTATCAATTATGTCCCCAACGACTCTTTGAGTAGTGGGGCCCACACATTTAATGCCAGATGCATCCTTGCTTTAACGCCTAACTATCGTACAGTAGCTCTGTGATGCCTTTTGTCATATACTGTAGCTTTCCTGCTATCAGTTTGAATAATGTTGACTTGCTGACGTCAGTGCCTGTGGACTTAGCCAAAAATCGAGTATCAGTAGAATAGGCGTTGAGTGAATGAGCTTCATTCAATGCCAATACACTTAGACATAATTCTATCTATCTAGGCGTTGACAGCATTAAGTGAACAAGCCTTACTAAATTCTTTTTGCCTTTGCATATTTCTCAGCCTTTTCTACATGCTTGGCGTTGAGAGCGTTGAGTGACCACACCTCACTCAATGCCTTGTGCCTTAGCCATGCTTTCTACATTTTAGGCATTGAGAGCATTGAGTGAGCAATCCTCACTCAACGCTTTCTTCCTTAATCAATTTCCTTCTTCTTAAGCATTGAGAGCATTGAGTGAGCACGCCTCACTCAACATTTTTTTGATTTAGCTAGATTTTCTGAATCATATCATTGAGAGCATTGAGTGATCATGTCTCACTCAATGCTTTCTGCCTTAGCCAGATTTTTTTGCTCCTTGGCGTTGAGTGAGTAAGCTCCTCTCAACGCCAAACTACTTAACAGATTTTATTCTGTTTATCTGGTGTTGAGTGAGTAAGCTACACTCAACGCATTTAGACTTTTCCAAATTTTTATGTCTGTTTCTTCTTAGGCTATTACTGCATTAGCCTATCTCATAGCCTTTTACTGTATGGTGTTGAGTGAGTTGACTTCACTCAACTCCTGTTGACTTAGCCACTTTCTCAGCTTGCCACTACTTTGGCTTTGACTGTATAGGCTCCACTCAGCGCTATAAGTCATCTGGCGTATAGTGAGTAACCTTCACTCAATGCCTGTGGACTTAAAAAGATTTCTGTCTATCCACAGGTGTGCCTAGACAGTACTTATTTTGGCTACTCGGACAACTTGTCCAATCAATGTATAGTAGACATCCTGCAATCATTAAACTTGAGCACAACTTAGATCACCATATGTGTATACATTGTTTGCTAGGCCTTCTTCAAATCCAGGACATTGGGATCAATGGACCAAACAATGAGTTTACTAGGTTAGGATGTTAGGCAGGGTCTACTTTTGTTGACAAAGAGCATAACACCAATAGGTTCTATGAGGGACTGTGGGATGAGCTGAGGTTACTGCTATTGGGTCCGATGAACCAAGGGTTTCAAGTATTATTTAATATGGCTCGTTCGTTAGAAAAGGACTTGAAGAGGGTGCAGGGCAAGAGGGAATTGGCTGTGATAAAACTCGAGTTCAAGGTTTCACATTCTGCAAAATCTGAGTACCGAAAGAAGTGGAGAACAAAGTCCAGGTCTTCTGGACAAGCTCCATCTGCGGTTACTTCTGGATCAACGTCAGGGCGAGGTCCGCTCACATGTTACACTTGTGGTAAATCAGGACATTTTGCCCATGAATGTTCCATTAGCCTTCCAAAGAAGTAAAAAAGGCAGGAGCATCTCACGTTGAGAAGGGAAAGGCGGTGGAGTCCCCTGCATCCCAATATGCCAGCAGGAGGGCATAAAACAAAGTGACGTCGTAACAAGTATGAGTTAAGATATAATTTTTACTACTTTCCATACTTAGTATCTTGTACGTTGCATGTGTATGAATTGTTTGCATATATGCTTTGTCCTTATTTGGGACTATCCGGTGAGAGCACTGTTCAATACTGGTGCTTCTCATTTATTTCTATCTGAGGACTTCGTATCGTAGATCGGAGTGCCTAATCTTATGCCAACAGTTAGAGTAAAAGTGTTATTACCTAATGGATGCGTGATGTGTGCAGATAGGTATTGCTATATTGAGGTGCGGATAGGAAGTCAGGATTTCAGATTGGAAGCATCGGTGCTGCCGATATCTCAGTTCGATGTAATCTTTGGCATGGAATGGCTCTCGAAGCAGCGTACCTGTATAGATTACAACTTTAAGGAAGTCACACTAGATTAAAACACTGAATGAGAGACTAAGTTCGTTGGTATGCGAGGATCGAGCAAGATATTGATGTCTGCTCTCCAGGTATTCAAGGCTGTTTGGAAGGGCGCGAAGTTGTTCTTCACGCAGTTGGAGGCTATTGAGACAAAGCCCAGTTTGAGTGATGTTCCCATTATATTAGAGTACGCAAATGTGTTTCCTAAGGATCTCCCTGTGCTTCCACCCCAGCGGTGGATTGACTTCGCTTTTGAGTTGGTGTCAGGTACGAAACCTGTGTCCCACTCACCATACCGAGCAGCGCCAAAAGAGATGGCAGAATTGAAAGTTCAATTACATGAATTGCTAGAGCAAGGATATATACGTCCAAGTATGTCACCTTGGAGTGCACCGGTCCTCTTTGTGAAGAAGGACAAAATCTTGTGTATATGCATTGGTTATAGAGAATTAAACAACCTGACAGAGAAGAACAAGTATCTAATACCACAGATTGATGACTTGTTTGATCAGCTGGTAGGATCAACTGTCTACTCAAAGCTAGATTTTAAGTCTGGCTACTAGCAGTTGAGTATTAGGGAATGTGACATTCCCAAGACGGTGTTTGGTACACGCTATGATCATTATGTGTTCACTATAATATCGTTTGGGCTAATAAATGCGCCATCGGTATTCATGGACTTAATGCATCAAACGTTTAGAAAGTACTTGGACCTATTTGTGATTGTCTTTATTGACGACATATTGGTGTACTGTCAGTTCAAAGAAGATCATGCAAATCATTTGCGAATGGTTTTGCACACCCTAAGGAGAAACAAGCTCTGTGCCAAGTTCTCAAAGTGTGAGTTTTGGCTGTTGTTAGTGGCTTTTCTTGTCCATGTGGTTAGTGGAGAGGGTATTACAGTGGATCCGACGAAGATAGTTACGATACGGGATTGGTATGTGTTGTCTACTATAGCAGAACTCAGGAGCTTCTTTGGACTTGCTAGCTACTACAAGCGCTTCGTAAAGACTTTTTGTGGATAGCCTTACCTCTCACTACACTAATGAGGAAAGATCAGAAGTTTGTTTGGACGCTTGAGTGCGCGCAAGATTTTGAGGAGTTAAAGAGTCATTTGACCATAGCGCCTACCTAAATTTCATCATATGGTACAGAAGACTATGAGATTTATAGAGATACTTTGGGGAGCGGCCTAGGCTTCATTTTTCTTTAGTTCAGAAAGGTTATTGCTTATGGCTCATGCTAGTTGAAAGTGCATGAGCGAAACTATCCAGTCCACGACTTGGAGTTGACGGCTGTGATTTTTGCACTTAAGCTGTGGCGTCATTATTTATATGGCGTGAAAGTTGATATCTTTACGGACCATAAGAGCCTTAAGTACTTATTAGATAAGAAAGATCTGAATGTGCGACAGTGGAGGTGGATGGAGTTCCTCGAAGACGAAACCTTCAAGATACATTACACTCCTGAGAAGGGAAATGTGGTCGTAGATGTCTTGAGTCGGCGGACTCTGGTATGGGCAAATTGGTTGTAGATGCATGATGAGCGTCTGATCTAGGAGTTGGAGGCCTTAGAGATTTCTTGTGTTGACAAGAATTCTACTACAAATGCGTGCCTAAACTGGATGGAGGTACAGTATGACCTTGCGGACAGGGTTCGACGAGCAATGGAACTCAATGAGAGTATGAAACGCTATGCAGCGAATGGGTCAAATTCCCAATTCTCCTTGGATGACAGTCTTTTAAGAAAAGATTGTCGTTTATACATACCGAATGTGGTTAAACTATGGAAAGAATTGATGTATAAAGCACACTTCACGAAGTACTAAATTTACCCAGGGAGAACAAAGATGTATAAGGACATGAAAAAGATGTTCTGGTGGCCAGGTTTGAAGAAAGACATAGCTCTTTACGTGGCAAAGTGTCAGACTTGTGCCTTAGTGAAAACAGAATGTCAGAAGCCTGACGGTTTCCTGAAGTCATTATCAATTCTAGTATGGAAGTTCGATGATATATCTAAGGATTTCATGCACGGGCTGCCAAGATCACAGAGCGGAAATGATTCCATGTGGGTGATCGTTGACCGATTGACAAAGATATCACACTTCATACTGAATAAGAAGGACGATTCAGTGGAAAATTTGGCTAAGTTTTATATTGATAACATAGTACATTTGTACGGAGTGCCCCGTAGCATCGTCAGTGACCGAGATGAACGCTTTACTTCGATTGATTGGAGGCTAATCCATAGTTGTTGGGCACTCAACTGAAGTTAAGTACGGTCTTTCATCCGCAAATGTATGGTCAGACCAAGAGGACCAACATAACAATGGAGGATATGCTCCAGATATGCGCCTTAGATTTCAGGAAGAGGTGGTAGGACCACCTCTATATGATTGAGTTTGCCTATAATAATAGCTATCAAGCTAGCATTCATATGGCGCCCTTCTAAGCTTTATATGGTAGGAAGTGTCATACTCCTTTAGCTTGGGAGGAAACAGGCGAGTCGAAGTTGTATAAGTATAAAGAAGTCGAAGATGCAAATTCGACTATACTAGCTATACGAGAGCGTCTATTGGTAGCCCAGGATAGGCAGGAAAGGTACTACAATGCTAAGCACTAAAACGTGGAGTTTGCGGTTGGCAATTGGTTATATCTGAAGATCAAGCCATTCAAAGGCATGAACAGGATTCAACGCTTGAAAAAGTTGAGTCTGAGGTATCTTGGTCCACTTGAAGTGGTTGAGCGGATTGGAGAAGCTGCTTATTGATTAGCTCTTTTAGTAGAGCAAAGTAGTTTGCACGATGTGTTCCACATATCAGTGTTGCGAAAAGCTTTTAAAGAGCCTACGCAAGTGATCGTTGATGATCAGGTACCGATCAATAGTGGGATGATGACAAAAGTTAGACCCATTTAGATCGAGGATAGAGAGATCAGAAACCTATGGAACAAAGCAATCGAGATGGTCAAAGTCTGTTGGGACAATTATGGTCATGAAGAATTGACATGGGAGCATGAGAAAACCATACGCGATGAGTTTCCCGAGTTGTTTTTGTAATGGTTTTGTACAGTTTTCCTTTGAAAATATATATAAGATTTCAGGATGAAAGTTTTTTAAAGGAGGGGAGAATTGTAATTCCCTAAAACCTAAAAGGAAGGATTGGACGTTAACACGAGGTGGTAGAGTTATCGCCGACACTGGCCATTGAATTAACTCATCCGACATCTCGAGAATCTACCGCACGAAGGTAGAAAGGTACCGCGCCGCGTTAGCACTCAACACTTTCGACAAATCGTCGAGAGGCTTACCACGCGGCGGTGTGTGCTATTGCATGGAGATAAAACTCGACGCTCTCATCGCACTCAATGCTCTCGATAAAGCATTGAGTGACTACCGTGTGGTGGTAAGAGCAAAAGCGCGGCGATAGCTCGAGATAAAGTACCACTTGGCGGTAGTAACTTGATGCGCAACGGAAGCTTGCCACGTTGCAGTAAGGTGGAGGTTTTTTTAGAGCGATAGGGCAATGTCGATCGAGCCAAGTGGTAACCGGCTATAATACCATGCGGAGGTAGTAGATACCGCGCTACGGTAGCCTCCAAATATAAGCTGGGCATTATATTGAACTCTCATTTTTCTCTCTCTCTTAGTACTTGAAGTTTTTGAGGGAAAGATGTTGGGGCTTAGTGTTGCAACCTTGGTGAAGGAGATCCAATGATTGGAATCTAGAGCCGAATTAAGATCCGTGAAGAGGAAAGCGAGGCGCTCCTTTTCATTCGGATAGAAGACTTATTCATGGCTCCAAAAAGATCTACAAGGGTAACGATCTTTCTTCTTGGACAAGTGAAGTCCTCCAATTTGCATGTGCCTGGGACCTCTCACCAAACGGTGAAGAAAAGGGTGGTTTCCAGCGAGTAGATCATTGTGATCCCCGATAAAACTTGTATTTAGATCCGGAATCAAAGTATAGAATAGGCATGCTGTGTGAAGCCTGTCTGAACAGGTTGGTCTGTATTGGTGATGAATTTATTTGCATGTCGGAGAAGACTCCGTGGATAAAACTTGTGGTTCAACGTGTTGAATCTGAGGTCTGGGGGTGTGCAAGATACTACAGTGATAGTACTGGAGGTGATCTCCAGGAAAACACCCAAAAATGGGGAAGAAGCGAATTTTGTCCCTACCACACGGTGGTAGTGCTACCGCCAGCTATAGCTTCCAATAAGCTATGATACCTATCTCTAGGAGACCTGGAGTCATTATTTGAAGCTGTGAAGTCATCTAAGGTGGCCATGCATGTCATCCAGAAATGTTGTTGCGAAGCCTGTGTCCGTGAGGCAAGGTGTGTAGCATTTGAAGATATGAGCCTCGAGAGCCCAACTATTGGCTATGAGTACCATGATTGATCATTGCAGGCTCTAGTCCTGGGGATATATGAGCAGCAAGTGATGCAGAGAGCCTGTTGTGCCTAGCAAAAAGGCCAGAGAGCCAAACAGGAAAGGGGAAGCTTACCCGCGTCTTGTCATGGGGCTTGATTGCTTCAGCTTTCGTCAATGACATGACGATTTGAGAAATGGGAAAAGTTCTGAACTGTACCCACATTATGTCGTTCGGGCTAGATTGCCTAAAGTAAATGGCTTTCATTATTGGCATAATGAGAGTCTTAGGCCCCGCGCCAGAAAGACTAGAATGCTCAAGTATACCATCAAGTTTGGGACTGTGGATGGTGGTGGGACTCGGGAAGTTCGGTAAACGGAGAATGTGCCCTGAGTGTACGGAACGTTTGGCTGCTGAGGCACTTGTTTGTGATATATTGAATGGTGTTTGAGTGTGCCTTCTTGTGATATATCTATATGTTAATACTATGCCTGCAGGGAAGGAATACCGCTGCCCCCGAATGGGGTAGGGTCGTTATAAATTGGTTAGCTGAAAGCTGACTATTGACTTGTTTACCGCTCTTGTGGTGGATTTTCCCTATGCAGGTGCTGGAGAGCCGAGCGGAAAATAGCGGGTTGCAGCCCTTTGATGTTATGCCTCCCCTCGAAGGCCAAGCAAAGGCTTTTTTATATTTTTCATGTATGGCCGGCCTGCACGCCGATGTCTGTAAACCACACTTTTGAAGCATAACTGTAAGGCCTTAAGGCCGTGGCTTTTGTGTATTTTGTAAACATTCCTGAGATATATGTATAGATAGTGGACATTCGCATGTATTGAGTTCAAGTTAACCCATAAAGCTTCCACAAGAATGCTCTGAGTTAGGATTCAGTTAGTATTTTTTATAATCATAAGTAACTCCCTTGACTGTTTGTGGACTATGACGTGGGGCCCCGACCGGACCCTATGTTATATTCTATTTGACCAATGGAGGTATTACAAGGTTGTTGAGTCAGACTATAGGGAAGTAGCTAGCCGTAGGGAAACAATCTCCTTGCCTTATATTTTGACAAGCAACTTGCTCTTCTTCAGAGCTTCAAAGATTAACTCATACTTGTCAATCAATTGATTGACATATTCCTCAAATTATGAGCCATCTTCATCACAGGATTAAGGTGCATCATAATTGGTACTTGCTTCGTAATAAGATTCAGATGAGGAGAGGGAATGAATTTGTACCGCATGTTGATCAGCCTGATCCTTGCTAGATTCACCATCTGTCATGGCCATAAGTCCATAACAACAACTATTATATTCTTCCAACTCATTATCACTATATGAGTATGATAGAGGGCCCATATTCCTATCCTTATAACTAGATAGTCCTCATCTTCTTCAGCAACAACAATAAACAACCCTATATAGGCTTAATCTTCTTCTTTATAGTTAGAACATGCTGAGTCAGTTTGACTCCAACTCTTCTCATTCTTGGCAATAAAGGTCTTTTACTTCTTTCCCTTGTGGAGGTGATTCTTTTTCTAACCTGTCTCTTTTCTTTTGACTGGGCAATCAACAATGACATGCTTAGGCAATCAATAATTTTAGAAGAAATTTGTATACTGGGTTTAGAGTCATACCGGTCTCCTTTGGAGAACTTCTTCCCATATTTATTTTGATCCTTCTTGTAATGTGAGAAGGAGGAAGGATTATTCTTCCACTACGTCCTCTTCGTCATCTTCTGGAATTGCCTAGAGAAGGAAACAAACTCTCCATTTGATATGTTACTGTCAGATGAGCTGGGCTCAAAGCTTTCTGAATCAGCTGGCCTCTTTGGGGGGTGAGGCAATCCTTTCCTTTCTCTTCTTAGAGCTCTCAGCCTTGAATACCACTATCCTCTCCTTGCAATGGGACCTGTTGGTGGTCTTATCCTCCTTTTTGGCAGATAGCTGTATTTATATGAAAGCAACTTTCCAAACAAAGTGTGAGGAGGAGTTTCAGCAAGCTTGACCAATTCTCTGATTGCACAGATCTTTGTGTCCCAGTCTCTGGTTAGAGATCTTAGAAACTTATCATTCAGCACATAATTGTTGAAGGCCCGCCCATAGGTCCTCAGCTCATTCACCACTCTGAAATTTTTTTTCATAGAATCAGTTATGCTGTCTCTGCTACTTTGCCTAAAAGCTTCATATTCCTGATTGAGAAGGAATTTCCTGTCATCCCTTACTTCTTCAGTGCCCTCAATGTAGACAATCAGGGTGTCCCACATTTCATTTGATGTCTTGCAGTGGACAAGATTCTTGAATGTGGAGTCATCAATGACACTCACAATGATTTTATTTGCCCTCTTATCCATAGTTGATAGGATGACCTCATCCTAGGTCATCTAGTGTACTTCTTTGGGGTTTGGACACTAGTACTTAGGACAGAAATCTTCATGGGGATGAAGGGTCTCTCCTGAACTGTGATGAAGATCCTTGGGTCAGGAGCTTCCATGAACAATCTGACCCACTCCTTCCAAATACCACAAGTCTCCTTTCTGTAGATTGGAATCTTCATGGACCCCAAATCCTTATGGTTCTCTCCTGAACTCATAAGGACAATCTTAAGCTACTCTTGAAGATCTATTAAGACTATTAAGTCCTTTATGAACAACCTCCCTCTGATAGCAAACTTGCTCTTTATCTTGCTGACTAGAGCTTCCTGTTCTTCAGCTCCACAACAATGATGGAGAAGAAGAACTGCTTGTTGCTTTCTCCGAAAAGCTCTCTTTCTTTATAAAAGCCTTTTTCTCTTATTGAATTTGACCCAACGACTCTTGAGCTTTGGGTCCCACATAATTAATGGCCAGCAGCAACTTTGCTTTAATGCCAACTATCGTACAGTAGGTCTGCGACAACATTTGTCGCGTACTGTAGTCATCCCGCCACTAATTTTAAATATGTTGACTTTCTAACATCACTAGCTGTGGACTTAACCAAAAATCAAGCAATATTAGCATAGGCGTTGAGTGAGTGAGTGATGTAATCTCGGAAAGTGCACCGATTGTAGTCAAGTAATAAACTGGGGGGAGTTATCCTCCGAGTATCGAATCTCGAGGTGTGCAGATTGGGATTGTGTTCTTCCTAATTAGAAAGTGATTGCAAACGCAACAAAGGTTTGGGGGATGAGTTTTTGTTCTACAACTACTAAAATCAATTACGCGGGTCGCTTTCACCGCTTCACAAGGGTGGAATACTCCGATGAGTATTAGGGCATGTGGTCATAACCATTGAGGGTCAAAAGTACCTCTTCACCAATCTTTCCCCTAACACATGTTAGTGCGGCACATCACAAAACTACAACCATAAAGCAAGCCAAGGAAGCAAAACCAAACTAAGAACTACAATAACAGTTACAATAATAAACCATCATGAACATGGTTTAGTTCCTAGCAAGTTTTGCAAACATCCAAAGCAAAGAAACAGATCCAAATGAGAGAAAAGAGGAGATTTACAACCCAACGTATGAAGAATAGCAACGATTATCGGCCGGAGTCGAAGTTGTCGGTCTTTGACCGAGCTCGGTCGGTGGTGTACGTCCGAGAAAGCTCGAAGCATTGTCACCTACTTCAAAGGTGCTTTTCTCGTCTTCTTCACGAACCGTGAAGGTTGGTAGTCGCCGGAAAACTCTCCAATGGGAGCGAGAAGGAGCTTCAAATTCTCCTCTTGAGAAGGAGATGAAGAAAACACCAAAAGATCTTCGCTTGAGGTGAAGTTTGGAGGAAGAACGGTGGCCGAATGAGCCCTCCAAGGAGGAGAGAGAAAAATGCGGCTAGAGAAAGTTTTTCCCGCTCAGAGAGACGGAAATGGCGGACTGATCCTCTCTTCAGTCAACTCCTGAACTTAAATACAAAAAGGTCAAAAAAATGGTCATGCACGGTTTGGTGCACAACTGTGCATTAACCGTGCGATATTAATTTCCAGGACAAAGATTGCCTATGAAGATGCGTTGACCCATGCGTTTTACTCACGCACAGACGCTTCCGCCCGTGCGTGAAGGAAAACGCACGGGTAACCATAGAGAGTTGAAATACCCAACAAGTAGGTGGAACCGTGCATTTTACTCGCACACAGGCACTTCTGCTTGTGCGTGAAAAAATCGCACGATTAACCACAAAGCGATATAAACTAAATTGCTACAGGAAAACCGTGTGTTTTCCTTCACGCACGGTTCAGAAGAAACCATGCATGAAGATCGTCGAGCTCCACTTGACGATATTCGTCGAGCTCCACTCGACTATTTTCCTGTTAAACAAAACACACAATCGGGCATAAAGCGAGCGCTAAGGAAACGCACGACCGTGCGTTTTCCACAATTCAGAATTACTAACTTAGGGGAAAACGCACCACCTGCACAATAAAAACCAAAATTGGAGCACATGCTCCCAGCACTAATACACAGCATAAAACAACCAAATCCGAACGGGGAGTACCCCAGTACTTACACCCGACATCCCAGGGCAATTTTCAAACCAAAATGGGCAGAAATAGTGCAACAATGGCTAAGTAAAGCCCTAATCAAATATATGAATTTTCCTACCGAAATAGTAGTACACATGCAAGATAATAAGCTCAGATGAGTCCGAAAAACCCTATAAAAATCGGACTCATCACACCACCAGACTTAAACATTTGCTCGTCCCGAACAAGTCATCCATAACGCAGACGAGAAAATATCATAGTTGGACAAAACTGCGCAGCAGAGTACCATGCGAAATCGAATGCTCATGCTCTTAGGAATACCATAGAAGGAATTTCTGATTATGCACTAATAGCTATATATTTCTAAAGGCGTATCAAAATATTATCACTACTCTACTATAGAATCGAGGGGAATCATTCGGTCATGCACAAGGAGAAAGCAGACAAACACTGAGTTGAGCATTGCCAAAGCAAGGGATCGGGATAACCTCCAAAGGAGTCCACCAATGTCGATGACCATAAGCTCGTCCGTTCACACTCTCTCCACGGCACTAGTTTGACTCAAGTGCAAATCCGTAGGACTTGGAATATAATGGAGGCTTATGCGAAGGTGGGGCATACAAAGATAAACAAGACGGACACGCACAACCAAAATGAGATCGCCCGAAATACTCATAGCTACACTCAACGACAAACACGTATACTGCACCACCAGACATGGACTTTTGACGGTGCGTGCACGCACATAACAATCACAATATAACAAAAGTTCATAACTCTACAACAAAAGATTTTTTTCTTTTCTTTTTTCTTTCTTTTTCTTTTCATTCCGTATTGGGAATCTTCATTTCATTTAACTTTTTTTTTTTCGTTAACCAAATAACCAAAACGAGCTGAAAACACGGCAACACCACAAGCGGCACAAAGCTCCCGCATAAAAGCCACATATAATGGAAATAAAACTACAATGAAACAAACCAACCGAGTGACCACATGCAGGTGTGCGAGTAGGAAAGGCTATATGGCTTTGGTAGCGAGGCGTAGGGATTCCAAAGGAAGGGACAGGCTCAACGGGGCTAGCAACGGATAGGCGTCGGGATTGGTACAAGGCTCAAACTAGAACAAAGTGATGGCCTACATCACACGCGCACTTGACTAACCATTCACCCATGCTTCAAGAGTAGCTAGTGGTAAGTTCTTAGCCACCGAGAAAGACAATCCTTCCTCCCGACTCAAGAAATATGAGGCTAGCGATGTCGGCACACATCCCTACGCTACTGTTTGATTCACACCGGATTCAAAGTAGGCGAGTAGAATAAACAATATTTACGCCAATAGAAATAAAATACGTTGTAAGCATAAAAAGAATCTAATTCTACACATATTCCTAAATGAGACATGAGCACTCGATTAGGAGCCCTCACGGAGGCAACATTTTACTCTTCCTCTCAATCCAAGGCTAGCGCCAAAATTTTCCAAATCACACACTAGTGACGATAAAACTCACGGCATGATCATGTTCAAGCACGCGCTCAAGTGTGGTGCAATGGTATACAATGCCAATCCACATAGAAAACAAATGAATATATTCTTTTAGTATGAAAAGGTAAAATGCACGTGCGTGAGTACCCCACATAACTCTCCCGACCAGACTTAGCCTAAACATCCTAACACAACAATATGATCATGAAATTAAAAAGCAAGTAAGGAGAATGGGTTACCCAATGCTCAGATAATGAGCATACCAGAAGATTAGCATTAATTTCTGTTGAAAAACCATGACCCAAATGAACTCCACCTGCAAATGAAAATACCTCCAAGCACAACAAACCATACTAAAGAATATGCACATAAAAAAACAAAAACAAAATAATGGGTTGTCTCCTAGGAGCCACTTTTCTTTACCATCCTTAAAGTGGACCAAATACCTGTATTAGCAGTTTTATATATTGTTCAAGTGCAAAAGCGCAGTATGTAATGATAAAGTCTAAATTTCACACACACAATATTAAGAACAAATTATACTACAAAAGAGGTGGGGGCGGAGATCTCTCACATCTCAGCAAAATGCTGACTTGTGATAAGTCCCCCCAGACACGCGAGATAAGGGAGAAGCCAAAGCTTTAGGGCCCAAGGAAGACGAATCTCCCCTGCCCCTAGCCCCTTCCTTCTCGCATCGGCGGGCAAAATCCAATGCCTTGCTCATTCGCAGTTCATTTTTTCGCAATTCAACGGATGGAGATCGCCATGGCAATACAATCACTCCATCCAATCTAGAGATAGCTTTAGCTTTTCCATCTGGAGGCATACTTTCCTCACCTGTGGCGGGTGATAGATCAGCCCAAGTAACCTGTTTTACAGTTTTACAAACATCATTTGATTCATTATAAGTTTTTGATTTTATTTCATGCACGCTTTCAGCAGCCATGCTCCGCTCCTTAGTCTCAATAATGTGCCTTTCACTCCGCTCACTACCCTTCTCATCCGCAATTTGCTGCACTCCAAGCAACTCCGCTTTGGTTTCTCCTTTCTACAGCAAACCTGTATCAACAACACTAGGCAAACCGTCAGATAACACAACATTCAAATCCTGCAGTTTTCCGGGCTCATCATAATCATAAAGGTAAGGGACAGTGGTTTAGGCGCATCAACCTTGGAAGCCAAGGTGATGCCGCTCGCATTAAACTGCAATGTCGCCCCACTAGCTTTCAGGAAGGGGACCCCTAAAAGTGTTTTGAAGCATTCCCCATTGGTCCCAGCACCTAGAAATTAGTGACTACCGCAGCCCCGTTCAATATCACTTCCACCTCATTTATCTCACTATCGGTCTTCACTACCGACCCCTCGGCTAGCACAAGTGAGTTCCGGACATTCGACTTGATATTTAAATTAAAATTTTCAACATCTTGCAAAGCAAGAATGTTGCAAGAAGATCCGGAATCACATAGGGCTACTGTCTCTACCTAATTTATTTTACACTTCACAGCCACTTCATTTGTACTACACTCATCCGTCTCCCCAACACACTTCCCTTTCTCACGGGGATTTTTTTCCGTGTTGCTCGGGAGGTGAAACTGTTTAGGTTGTCTACCTAAATCACCTAGAGGGGGGTGAATAGGTTAGTTCTGCGTCTTTTTACAGAATAAAAATTTGTAAGAGCGATGCATGAAAAGTAAACAAGCATTCACAGATGACACCAAAAATTATAGTGGTTCCCCAATATTGGGTACATCCACTTTCCACCTCACCGATCTAGCAACGCACTAGAATCGGCTACTTCACTAATCTCTCGGATTGAAAAAAATCCTATAACTCGGAACAAATTTCGTACAACTTAGAGAAAAAAATACTCCTACAAAAACTTAGAGAATATCTCATACAACTCGGAGTAAAACTCCTACAGAACTCAGAGAATAACTCCTACAATAATATAATGAATTTACAATCAGAAAAACTATCTTATATTCACAGATCTGGCTGAACTTGGCTTCTTTCTTCTTGAAAAATTAAACAGCCCTTATTAGAAAAGATGAGAAAGAAATCTGAGAAACCTTAGATCTAAGAACTTTAGAATCACCATGATCAAGGAATAGATCTGGAGATGTCAAAAATCTTGATCTGTTGAAACTTCTTGTTCTGAATCTCTGGATCGAGAGAGAAGATTGGTGAATGAAGACAGAGCAGCGGCAGCGTCGCTTCTCGATTTGGAGATTTACGACAAATTCAGAAACTCAGAAATTCTTCTTATTAGGGTTAGATGATTTTAATAAGACCTATTATAGGACTTGCCTAACGGTCATAAACATAATAAATGCATGCCACATAGACCAATCAAGTGTTAATCATATTTGAAATTACTTCTGTCGGGACTTAAGAATATTTCATAAATCGGTACTGTATTTCTCGAGAGAGTAAATTGTACTCGAGAAGATGTTTTCTATTTCTCGATAAGAATTATGAAGTTCTTGAGAAAAGCACTTAGGAAAAAATATAGAGGTGGAAACTAGCTATCTTGAGAATGAGAATAAGTACTCGAGAAGAATAAAATTTTGTTCTCGAGAACAAGTATTCGGGTACTCGAGAACAAGGAAATATCTCAAGAAATGATTTCTGATTCTCGAGAAGAGAAGTCAAGGTCTCGAGAAAAGGTTTCTGGTTCTCGAGAACTATACATGACCTTCTCGATAAAAGTCTCTGGCTTGTCGAGAAAAAGACTTAGAGAAAGTTTTGACTTGAATTAAAGTAACTCGAGAATAAAAGATATGATATGTAACAACCTCCCCAGCACCACGCTCGAAAGGATGGACGCCGGCACCCCCAACACCATGCTCGAAAGGGTTCAGCCTAACTAGGTATACAGACCATACACCCCAAAGCCTCACCGCGCCTGTTTCTCGGCCACGGCGTATTATTCTGGATGGGTCTCAAACCCGCTGAAAGCAAAGGAAGAGTAAGCTTTGATTAACTCTAGGGGGGTGAATAAGGTTTAAAAAAAATTCCTTTGCAACTTTCTACAAATATAAAGTTAAGTGATAAAATAGGTGATATAGTAATAGCTAGGAGATGTTAACAAGAACAAAGAAAAGCTACACTAAGCTACCACAACACAAGACAAAATGAAAAAAGCAAACATACAGACAACACAAGAATTTTATAGTGGTTCCCCAACTGGGTACATCCACTATTCTACCACCCTGGTAGGAATCCACTACAGGTTTTGATCAGGAGACTGCCACCACAATATCTATTTGCAGGGAGATATTGCAACCCTTTGAGCTTTTGATCAGGTGCCCAAAAACAAAACTCAAGTCTTTTGGAAGGTGACTCGTGAACCAGGCTAACTTTTGAAGGGAGTTAAAACCCTGTATAGTGGGGTGGGAAAGAAAGTGATGTTAGTCTTCTCTTTTCTCAAAAATAATTTGAGAAGACTTTGTGTGGATTCCAGATCTTGTCAAAGCTCCCCCTGAGATGTAGAGTTGTTCAGGATTGAGAAGCTTTGTTCAGGAGTGAGTAGGTCTTTAGCTTGTGTAAAGTAGATCTAGGAACTTTAGACAGATGGATCTTTTATTGTCTCAACAAATTCTTGGAAAAAGAAGATGGAGAAGAATCTTGATCAGTTTGTGTTGTTCTTCTTCTATCTTCTTGAGAGCAAAGTGAGAGATGAAGATTGAGAGCTGCTGTGAATTTTTTGCTCTTGCTAAGAATATCTCTGTGCAATTTTTCTGCTCTGTATGAATTTATTCCTGTTCTCAGTCTCTATCGCTTTTCAAAAATATTCTCTCTGTCTTGTGTTCGACAACCAATCTTTCTTAGAAAATTTGAATAACTGCAATTAATGCCTTGCTGGAAAACTGGGAAGGAAAACGGCTAGCATATCTGTCATTATTCGTTTCCTCAACTGTCCCGAGAAATATGTCAAATAAATCTTCTGAAGAATACCATAATCAATGCTGCCAGGAATGACTATATTCATAGGAAATATAAGCATTGATTACTTAGGGAATTTATGACTCAAATTAATAATAAAGAGGGAATATATAAGGAAAGAACAAAGAACAGATAGCTTACAAAATTTGTTGACCAGAGAACAGATTACATCGACCTGCACTCAGAGAACGTCGACCAAAAAACTTGAATAAATAGAATTAGTCAAGCTGAGAATCTGTCTGGGAGAAAACGTCGACCACAAAATATATCCTTCTGATGAATATCGTCGACCTGAGCTCTAAGTTCGTCGAGCTGAGTTCGACGAACGTCAAACTAATTTCCAGACAACTGAAAATCTTCTAAGTCTGAATCTGAAGTCCACATCAGGAAGGTACATGAAGTTTGACACTTGGGGACTGGCCTAAAACCTTAAAAGAAAAATAGTGACCCTAACTAAACATCATGGGTCAACATAACCTAAGAAGTGAACCTAGCCCAAATCAAAAAAAGGGTTCCAATAATCTCCCCCTATTTGGGTGAGGTTACTTCAAAATAAATAGAAACAAAAGCATAGTAGAAAATATAGAGCTGATAGAATGAAAAAGCTATTAACAAAAGATTAAAACTATGGTACATATATTGTTCAAAAATGAAAACAGACAGTAGAGAGAAAAAAAATATTAAGAGCCTTTGGGAGGGGCAGAAGATTTTGCAAAATTGATTGTCCTGTTAGGATTAATTGCTTCTTTGACAGTCATCTTCATGTCTGCATCACCAAGAGTCTTTTGAGCAACTACCCTTCAAAAAATAGCTTCAGGATGGAGATGCATGTATTACTCTGCATTGAAAAGCTTCCCCACCTGATATTTCTCAAGCTCTTTCTACCTGTAGGAATACATAGTAGAGAATTAGGAAGTATCCTTTCCTTCCTCTCTTGCTTTCCTGATCTGAGATAGAGCATGTTGGTACCCTAGTTTGGATTTGTGTTTAGTCTTCTCATTTAGTCTCTTGACCCAATATTTATCTATGGTCAAAGGTTAGTTGTTTAGTTAGATTGCTCTAGTTGTAGAGTTGTCACTTATCTAGATGAAAATTTGGTTAAGTTGTTTTTGGTTCGACTATGGCTGAACGCCGCTCGACGATCGTCTATCAGTTTGTCGACGTTTGTCTGTAAGCAGATCGTCTATCTCTCAGTTAGTTCAACTCTTGTTAGCTCGACGTTCTGTGGTATCTGCCTCGTCGATCGTCGAACACCGCTCGACTTCTTTTGACCAGACAGATTTCTTGATAGTTCAACTATCTACTTGGATAGTTCAACTATCTGATAGTTCGACTATCTATCTTGATAGGTCGACTATCTGCTCTGTTTAATAGTTCAACTATCTGCTTGGATAGTTCAACTATCTGATAGCTCGACTATCTGTTTGATAGGTCGACTATCTGTTCTGTTTGATAGTTCGACTATCTGCTTGGATAGTTCAACTGTTTGATAGCTCGACTATCTGTTTGATAGGTCGACTATCTGTTTTGCTTGATAGATTGACCATCTGTTTGATAGGTCGACTATCTATTTTGCTTGATAGTTCGACTATCTATTTTGATAGGTCGACTATCTGTTTTGCCTGATAGTTCGACTATCTGTTTGATAGGTCGACTATCGGTTTTGCCCGATAGTTCGACTATCTGTTTAATAGGTTGACTATCTGTTCTGTTTGATAGTTCGACTATCCGCTTGGATAGTTCAAATATTTGATAGCTTGACTATCTGTTTTGCTTGATAGTTCGACTATCTGCCTTGATAGGTCGACTATCTGATAGCTCGACTATCTGTTCTGATAGGTCGACTATTTGATGTGGTAGTTCGAATATCTTCTTTGATAGTTCGACTATCTGTGTCATTCGACTATCTGTTCTGATAGGTCGACGTTCTCTATGCTTCGGTCGACGATCTCCGAGGGTCGTTCGACGTTCTTCTGTATGTCTTTAGTAATTTTGTACTCCTTCTGTTCTATGATTTAATTCCTATTTATTTAGCATATTTTATTAAAGATTATTTCATTGATTTTGTGCATACATCTCAAGGCAATCTTTGCCCTATCCTTTGTGCATAAGTCAAGCTTTATCTGACAAAGGTGTTTGTCCTATTAGTTGAAATATCTTTTTGCTTTATTCTGCCATGCTGTCCTTTATAGCCGTTAGACACAGAAAGTCTTCTTTGGCCGTAAAGAGTTTAGTCTGATGTGACTTTCTATAGTACTCTTTTTATCAGATTAGATTTACAGCTTCTTAGAAAGCTTTATCCCCTTATAGCATGTCTGCCTGCAGGATATATTTTGCTTCATGCTTTTTGCAGCCCAGATTGCAGATTTCAGAAGAAGACAAAATTCAAACAAAGATTAGAGCCGTTGGAAAGGCCAATATATAAAGTGCTTTCAAAAGACAGCAAACAAGAACCATATACAACAACATACACATAATAGAGATCAACACAGATATTCATATACAGATTCAAAAAGTTACAGCTCTCAGTCATTGATACATTCAACTTAGAAGATCATCCTTCTTCAACTCTCTCTTCTTCAATCCTGAGTTCATCCTGCTGCAAGGAACATTCACTCAGTGCCTCAAGAAGAAGAAGAAGAAGAAAGAAAAGCTATAGAAGAAGAACAATCATTCTACATTCAAGAGTCTTCTTCAAGCTTCTCCTTCAGAACTGTTAAAAGTAGCGAACAAACGACTAGAGCAGAGAATAAATGACTAGAAAACAAGCCGGAACTTTGAATAATTGAAATTTTATTATCCAAAAAGATATCATTTACAATGGTATGGCCTCCCTTTTATAGAATGGAGGAGAGAGAGAAGAATACAAACTAACAATGTGGGACTAAAGCTATACAACAGATCTGGGCGGCTAGAATAAGAGACCGGAACAGGCCGCACGGTTAGACAATGTTCTAACCGCTCGGCAATACCAGAACCAAGAGAGAGATGCGGTAGGAGACCGCTAGACCGGCCGGTTTCCAAGCCGCCGGAGATAATCCGTCAGACCGCCGGATACCACACAGCAACAGTCTGGAAATCAACCCGCCAACCTCAATCCGCCAGACTGCCCGGTCTCATACTTCGACACTCCCCCTCAAGCTGGAGCATAAATATCAATCATGCCCAGGTTGTCACAAATGTGAAAGAAGGAAGTAGAAACCGGCTTGGTGAAGATATCAGCCAACTCTTTGTCGGAGGTGACGAACGGAGTGCAAATCTGTTTCTTCAAGACCTCTTCTCGGATGAAATGGCAGTCGACCTCTATATGTTTCGTTCTCTCATGGAAGACCGGATTTTTGGATATGTATATAGCGGCTTTGTTGTCACAGAACATAGGCAGAGGATAATTGTAGACCTCTCCTAGGTCAAGCATGAGAGCCCGCAACCATTTTAACTCACACGTGGTTGACGCCATACTCCGGTATTCGGCTTCTGCACTGGACCTTGAGACAACAGACTGCTTCTTGCTCTTCCAGCTCACAAGATTACCTCCAACAAATGTGCAGAAACCCGATGTATATTTACGGTCACCTTTATCATCCGCATAGCTTGAGTCTGAGTAGGCTTCAACTCTCAGATGACCATGCTTCTGAAAGAGTAGCCCTTTCCCTGGTGCTGCTTTGACATACTCTAGTATCTTCAAGGCAGACTGAAGATGACATTCCCTGGGAGCTTGCATGAACTGACTGACCTTGCCTACAGCATAGGCGATATCGGGTCTGGTCACTGTGAGATAAATGAGTTTGCCCACCAGACGTCTATACCTCGTGGCATCGGATATAAGAGGTGAGTCATCTGTCCATGTTTTGTCTTCTCCAGTGGCCATGGGATACCGGGCCGGTTTGGCCCCGGTCAATCCTGCCTCTTGTAGAAGATCAAGCGCATACTTCCGTTGGGAGAGAACCAACGAGTCGGGCTTCCGAGAGATTTCTATCCCCAAAAAATATTTCGGGGAGCCCATATCCTTCGTGACAAGGTGTTGACGGAGGTGTTTCTTTGTCAAGTCCACCCCAGCCTGGTCATCACCGGTAAGAAGGATATCATCCACATACACCGCCAAAACCACAAGGCCAGATGCGGTTTTGCGAATAAACAATGAGTGATCGGCGGAACTTCTTGCAAAGCCAATTGCAGCTACAATGCCACTAAACTTGTCAAACCACGCCCGAGGGCTCTGCTTTAGGCCGTAGATGGCCTTCTTCAACTGGCATACTCGTGTCTCCCCCTGAGCAACATACCCTGGAGGTTGCTCCATATAGACGTCCTCCTGAAGATCCCCATACAAAAAAGCATTCTTGACATCAAGTTGAGAAATTTCCCACTCCCTGTTGACGGCCACAGAAAGAAGAACCCGGATGGTGCTGAGGCGAGCAACCGGAGAGAAAGTGTCAAAATAGTCAACTCCATAAGTCTGAGTAAAGCCTTTGGCCACCAGTCGGGCCTTGTAATGATCCACAGTGCCGTCCGGGCGAAACTTCACAACGAACACCCAGCGGCAGCCAACCACATCAGTACCGATTGGTGGAGGAACAAGGGTCCAGGTACCTCTTTCAGTAAGAGTGGCAATTTCCTCATCCATGGCAGATTTCCAATGAGGAATAACAAGAGCCTCCTGGTAAGTGCGGGGAGTGGTAGTAGCCGAGATGGCCAAAGCAAAGCACCTGCGAGAGGGAGTAAGCCGATCATAGGAAACAACAGCCGCAAGCGGGTGTTGGGTACACGCCCGCACCCCTTTGCGAAGGGCAATGGGAAGATCCAGGTCGTCTTGTGCCTCAGGGACCGGAGCATCCGTGGCAGAGAAGGCTGGCCCGGGACTAGAGAGAGATGGCTGCGGAGAGGAAGGAGGGGAGATAATAGGGAGAGGAGGAGACGGCATAGGAGGGGAGACGTCGACATGTGTGGAAGGCTCACAGAGAGATGGAGGAGAGTCAGAGACAGCAGGAGGAGGTGAAGATGGGAAAGAAAAGTAGGATGCATTTTCAAAGAAGGTTACGTCTGCGGAAACAAACTGTTTGCGCAGAACGGGATCAAAGCAACAGTAGCCTTTTTGAGTTGTCGAGTAACCCAAAAAGACACATTTGGTGGAGCGGGGGGAATGTTTGTCGCGGGTAGCAGACGGAGCATGCACAAAGGCCGTGCACCCAAAGATACGGAGAGGAAGAGGAAAGGGTTCCTTGCTCGGGTAGAGAATGGAGAAGGGGGTCTTGCCGTGAAGAACAGAAGAGGGAATGCGATTGATGAGATAGCAGGCAAGAAGAACAGCATAGCCCCAGTAGGAGCGAGGCACCTGCATCTGTGTCATCAGAGTGCGAGCGATATCGAGGAGATGACGATTTTTACGTTCCGCCATCCCATTTTGTTGGGAGGTGTAAACACAGCTGGTCTGATGAATAAGACCATGTTGCATACAAAAAGATGAAAACTCATGACTGAGATATTCTTTAGCATTATCAGAGCGTAATACTTTAATAGAAATAGCAAACTGAGTTTTAATCATATTATAAAAAGATTGCCATACAGATAAGAGTTCAGAGCGGTCTTTTAATAGATACACCCAGGTACATCTGGAGAAATCATCAATAAAAGTTACAAAGTAAAAACTACCCCGACCAACGGTGGGAGTAGGAGCAGGACCCCAGATATCAGAATGAATGAGATCAAAAGGGCGGGAGGAACCACGGCCTTGCTTCTGCGGGAAGGAGGAGCGGTGATGCTTGCCAAGCTGACACGCATCACAGTTGAGCGGAGGACTGGTTTGAGGTAAGTGGGGAAGAAGCTGACGAAGAATCCGAGGAGGAGGATGGCCAAGGCGAAGATGCCATTGAAGCAGATCAGTAGACGAGGAAGAGAAGGCGGACAGAGCGGAAACATTGTCGAGGAAGTAGAGGCCGCCGCTCTCAGTCCCAGTAGCAATCGTCCGTTGGGTCCTCGGGTCCTGAAAGCAACAAGAAGTAGGAGTAAATAATACAGAGCACTGAAGTTGCTTGCATAAAGTAGTAATTGAGAGTAAATTGCAAGGGAACTTTGGGACATAGAGAGTGTCCGCTAAGCGAAGCGAGGGAGTGACTTGAACCATGCCCGTCCCATGAACCGGGGAAGGCGAACCATCCGCAACGAGGACCGGGGGTAACCGATCATGCGTCTCTAGGAGAGAGAAGCAGTGAGGGTTTCCGGTCATGTGATTTGTAGCACCAGAGTCAATCAGCCATTTACCTTGGGTAACGATGTGTGCACTACCTGAGGTGGTGGCCACAGAACGGAGGTTGAGGAAGAAGTATCACCGGAGGGACGAAGATGAGGATGTTTCTGCCAGCAGCGGTCAACAGAGTGGCCGGTACGACCACAGTGAGAGCAGAGGAATCTTGACGGACCGCGCGTGCCAGATTGGCTGCGACCACTATTGCCACCCCGCTGGACTTGGTGAGCATAGGAGTCCGGTGGAGGAGGGGAGGACAATAGAGGACGTTGGAGTAGTGAAGTAACAGCGGCGATGCGAGCCGCGGTGGCATCCAAGGTGGGAGACTCGGCTTCGCCCAAGATCTGTTGGCGGATCATATCAAAGGATTCAGGAAGCCGTAGAAGATAACAAACAACCAGGAGTTCCTGGAAGTGTTTGTGCTGTTCAGCCAAGTCCGCGGAGAAGGGGCGATTCTGGAGGATTTCGGCTCCAAGAGCCTGAACTTGCTGATAAGCCGCAGCAGGAGACAATGAAGGGCGAGCGAAGAGATCCGCGTAGAGAGTATAAATGCGGGATGTCTGGGCCCCCTTTGAGTAGAGAGCAGCAAGGTGAAGCCACGCGGTCTTGACCGTCTCATCATGGTGTATGACAGGAAGACATTCATCGGAGAGGCTGTTAGCCAACCACGTGCGGACAAGCGCATCACTAGCATCCCAGTCATCAAATTCAGCAGAGTCTGAGGGAGGAGGGTCATCGGTGAGGTGATGACGTTTGCGCTGAGAGAGGAGAAGAAATGTGAAAGAGACACTCCAATCCAGATAGTTGGAGCAAACAAGTTTAGAAACCGTGCCAAGGTTGCCAGAGGGAGTAGGAAGCGGCGCCGGAGTGGCGATAGGAGTGGTGGTGGTGGAGGTTTCAGAAAGGGCCATAGGAGAAAACTGTGAGAAGCCGCGCGGTTAGAAGATAAGCCGTGCGGATAGAAAGAAGAAGAACTGCGGCGGTCACGATGTTAGACACCAGCGGCCAGAGAAGCCACGACCAAGCCGCAGGTCCAAGACGGGGAAGAGGTCGAACGGCTAGAAGATAGACCGCGTGAACAGACAAGGCGAATAAAGCAGCAGGTCGCGACGAACAAGGAGATAGGTCGCTGCGACTGAAAGGCAGGAGAAAGAGGACGCGTGGACAGGGCGCAAACAGCGAGAACAGGTCGCGAGAAGAAGGGGCAAGCCGCGCGGACAGGGCGCACAGAATCAGGAGGAGAAGATCGAGTCCTCTGATACCATGTTAAAAGTAGCGAACAAACGACTAGAGTAGAGAATAAACGACTAGAAAACAAGCCGGAACTTTGAATAATTGAAATTTTATTATCCAAAAAGATATCATTTACAAAGGTATGGCCTCCCTTTTATAGAATGGAGGAGAGAGAGAAGAATACAAACTAACAATGTGGGACTAAAGCTATACAACAGATCTGGGCGGCTAGAATAAGAGACCGGAACAGGCCGCGCGGTTAGACAATGTTCTAACCGCTCGGCAATACCAGAACCAAGAGAGAGATGCGGTAGGAGACCGCTAGACCGGCCGGTTTCCAAGCCGCCGGAGATAATCCGTCAGACCGCCGGATACCACACAGCAACAGTCTGGAAATCAACCCGCCAACCTCAATCCGCCAGAACGCCCGGTCTCATACTTCGACAAGAACTTCAAGACAGTTCTTTGTCTCAAGTTCAGAAGAGTTCCTGCACCCTGAAGCAAGACTTCTTCCTGGATATTCTTTAAGCCAGGGGGAGCCTTGATTTTTTAGAGCTTTCTAGCTCTGTGCAATCCACTAGCTTCTCTAATCTATTTTAACAGTAGAGAAGAAACTTTAACTCTCTCAACCTCCTGTATAAAGGGTTATTACTCCCTTCAAAAGTGAACCTTGGTGGCAGGGCACCTGATCAAAAACCTGTGTTGGCTTTTGAGCTCCTGATCAAAAGCTCAAAGGGTCTACTTGATCTACTTGAAGCAGATCAGTTGGTGGCAGGGCACCTGAACTAAAATCTGTAGTGGATTCCTACCAGGGTGGTAGAAGAGTGGACGTACCTATTTAGAGGGAACCACTATAAACTTCTTGTGGCATCTGTGTTCCTTATTTAATTTATTGCACTGTGGCTGTGAGTAGAAATAAATAGGATTGCTAGTTACTGTGATAGGACCAAAGCTCAACTATAATTAAAGTTAGCTTTCTTTAGTACACTTCACTTTGTGTTAGGCTCTAGGGTTATAAATATCTATAAACTCATCCCGCAAATTAACTCTAAGGGAGTTGAGTAGGGTGTCATAATTTTTGAATACTCTATTCACCCCCCCCCCCTCTAGAGTTGTATCTATCCTCACTTTCAATTGGTATCAGAGGGAGGTTTATTGACTGTACAGGCTAACACCTGAGTCACAAGATCCTTATAGATACCAAGCTTATAGATATTCACTTCATGGCCCAGTCCAAGGATTACTCTAGCACCAGACCTCCAACTTGTAACTTAGCAAAGTTTAGCATCTGGAAGGCAAGAATCAAATTATATATGAACTCTATTGATGAATACATTTTTTTTTCTATTTTGACAGGACCTCCAACACCTCCTGCTGCAGCCACTGCTACAACATCTACAAATCTCAGTGTAGTGCCTCCTCCAGACTACAATGATGCCTACAAGAAGGCAAAGATAGCTGATGCCAAAGCTATGAACATTCTGGCTCAGACTATGTCTGATGAAATCTTCCAGAAAGTGGCTGATTGTACCTCTGTAAAAGCCATGTGGGACTCACTGAACCAGATTGTAGCTGGTTCAGCTGATGAAAGGAAGGACAGAAGGTCTAACCTTATATCCCAGTATGAAAACTTCAAGAAGACTGAAGCTGAATCAGTTGAAGCCATGTACACCAGGCTCAGCTCAATCATCAATGAGCTGAGAACCCTTGATAAGGAGATTACATTGACAGAGGTCAATGATAAGATACTGATGTGCTTCCCCAGCACATGGGATCTCAGGATCTGGCCTATCAAGGAGGCCAGAAGTACAACTGAAATCTCAACAGAAGCTCTCCTTGGCAAGCTGAAGTCTTTTGAGAAAGTGCTGAAGACCAGGGAAGCTAAGGCTGAAGCAAAGACTCCAACTCCAGCAAGAAAAGAGAAAACTCTTGCTCTTAAAGCTGCTGATGCTTCTGAAGGAAGCCAATCCAATGAGGATTTGATGGCACTCTTTCCCAAAAGGTTTCTTAAGATGGGAAGAAAAGACTTCAGAAAGAAATCTTCAAGATATGAAGATAAACCAAGGTATGACAGATCTCCTGCTAAAGAAATTGTTTGTTATGGTTGCAGGAAACTGGACACATTCTACCAGAGTGTCCAGAGGAAAAGAGCAAAGAAAAGAGAAGGGAAAAAGAACATCACAAGAAACACTCCAAGTCCTTCTCCTACAAAAATAAGAAGAAGGAGAAAGGATTTGTTGCTGAAACCTGGAGTGATTTAGATGAGGAATCTTCCTCCTCAAGCTCCAGTGAAGATAAGGAAGAGAAGAAGGCAAAGGAAATCTGCCTTATGGCAATTGATGCCTGCAGCAACCACTCAGCCGCAAAGAGTTCTGATGATGATGAAGAAAGGCCTACAGAAGATCAGGTATTATCTTCATATGATTTTTCTTCTTCTGAATTTAAATCTGAATTTAAATCCCTTTGCTTAGATTTAATTAGTTCAGAAAAGGAAATTAAGGAACTTAGAAATAAGTTAGCAGAATCAGAAATCCTATCCATTGAAAATGCTAGGTTAGAAGCAGAACTCACTAAGTCTAGTGAAGAAATAAAGTTTCTTAAAAATGAACTAGCAAAGTCCAATAGATTAGAAGAATCCTTAAATGGTAGAAGCCTTAAGCTGCTAGAAATCACCAGCATGACAAACACTAGGTCAGGCAATAATAAGCTAGGCTTAGGAGCCTCATCAAGTGTACCCCCATTGGTTCTCAAAAATCATCTTTCAACTCCAGTGAACTTTATTTCAGCTGATGGAATAAAGAACACTGAGCAAGTAAAAAAAAGTTAATCAAGCCTTAAATAAAGCAAAGAGAGAAAAGAGAAAGCAAAAATTTAAGGAGCTACAAAAAGCGTCGAACGCTACTCGACGATCGAAGGCTCAATGGTCGAACGAAGCTCGACGATCTGAGCATCCATCGTCAAACGTTGATCGATGATTTCAATTTGATTTTCAAAATTACAACCAGAACCTTAGAAACCCTAATATAAATAGAAACCCTAGGTTTGTGTACCCATTAACTGCATGGAGCATCCCACCTAGGAGATCTTACCCTTTAGGATATAAACCCCAACCTGCTTATTCTTTTATTTCAAGTTTTCATTATGTGAAGAATAATGGACCCAAGGTTGTCTGGGTCCACAATGTCTAACTGTTTAATTTGCAGGTGAAGACCTATCCATATACTAAAGACAAATGGTATTTGGATAGTGGATATTCCAAACACATGACCGGAAACAAAGAAAATCTGTCAAGATTCAAGGCCAAGCTTGGACCAAAGGTGATCTTTGGGGATTCAAGCTGTGGTCAAACTGAAGGATATGGTAGGATTACCATTGGAGCAGTAACTTTCAAGAATGTTGCATATGTAACTGGACTGAAGCCCAACCTTATCTCAGTAAGCCAGTTATATGATGTAGTATATCAGGTATCTTTCACTAACACTCTCGGTAATATTACTTTAAATAGTAATGTTGTGTTAGTAGGTATTAGACAAGGTAATATTTATTTAGTAGATTTTAATTCAACCCATTCTGAAATCTGCTTATTTAATGAAGTAATAAAAAATAATACCTTATGGCATAGGAGGCTTAGCCATGTTAACCTAAAGAATATATCTAGGTTATCTAAATACCACCTTGTTAGAGGTTTACCTTCTTGCCCTTATAAGAAGGAGAGCCTATGCAAGGCTTGTCAATTAGGCAAGCAAACCAAAAACTCCTTTAAATCTGTAAATAAAAGTGATTCACCTAGAATCCTGTATTTATTACATTTGGACCTTTTTGGCCCAATAAATGTACAAAGTCTAGGAGGGAAGTATTACACTTTAGTAATTGTAGACGATTTCTCTAGGTTCACTTGGGTGTTCTTCTTTAGAACTAAGGCTGATAACTTCAAAGTTCTTATAGATTTTCTACTATGTGTGCAGACTGAGTATTCTACTCATGTTGCCTTGATCAAAAGTGATCATGGTACTGAGTTTGATTCTCTTCTCATGCAAGAATTCTATGAGAAAAAAGGTATCAAACATAGCTTCTCTGCTCCTAGAACTCCCCAACAAAATGGGGTAGTGGAAAGGAAGAATAGAACCCTGATTGAAGCTGCTGGTACATTATTGGCAGATGTTAACATGCCTCTTTCTTATTGGGCAGAAGCTGTTAGCACAACTAATTATGTCTTGAACAGAAGTCTTATACACAAGCTTAAGAGTAAAACTCCTTATGAGTTGCTTAAAGAAAAGAAACCTAAAATTAATTATTTTAGAGTATTTGGTTGTGTAGTATACATTCATAATAATAACAAAGAATACCTTAGAAAGTTTGAAGCAAAAGCTTCAATGGGAATTTTTCTTGGATATTCCCAAGTAAGCAAAGCTTTTAGGGTATTTAATAAATCAACTTCTAAAATTGAGGAGTCTGTACTTGTTTCTTTTGATGATTCTCAGATGTATTACAAGGAGAAAGAAACTTCTCCTTCCTCAAGTTCATTGCAGGTACAAGAATCTAATAAAGATGTCACTCAAGAGATTCTCCATCTATCAACTCTTCATATCACTAATTCAGACAGTGATGAAGACACTGTGGAAGCAGTTGCTGTACCACCAACTGTTGATCCAATTCCTCCTGAGGAATTAGTCCCAACTGTTGCTGAAGATCACATCCCACCTACTGATCTTGTCACACTTAGAGATCATCCTACATCTCAAGTGATTGGAGACATATTAGCTGGTGCACAAACAAGACATCAATTAAGACAGGATGTGATGCATGCTTGTTTTCTTTCACAAGTTGAGCCCCTCACCATAAATGATGCTGAGCTAGATCCCCACTAGATCATTGCTATGCAAGAGGAGCTCAATCAGTTTGAAAGACGTAAGGTAAGGAATTTGGTTCCAAGACCAAAAGGCCAACTGATCATAGGCACCAAGTAGGTGTTTAGAAACAAGTTGGATGCAAATGGAATTATTGTAAGGAACAAAGCTAGGCTTGTAGCTCAGGGCTACAGACAGGAGGAAGGTATCGATTATGACCAAACCTTTGCTCCTGTTGCAAGGCTAGAGGCAATAAGGATCTTTCTAGCCTATGTAGCCTATATGAAGTTTAAGGTCTTTCAAATGGATGTCAAGAGTGCCTTCCTAAATGGTGAGCTAAAGGAAGAGGTGTTTGTTGAACAACCTCCTGGGTTTGTTTCTTCAACTTAGCCCTCATTTGTGTACAATTTGCAAAATGCTCTTTATGGACTTAAACAAGCACCCAGAGCCTGGTATGAGACTCTAGCTAGTTTCCTGTTAGAGCACAACTTTGTTAGGGGAGTAGTTGATAGAATCCTTTTCGTTAAGCACCACAAGGACACCATCCTGTTAGTTCAAGTGTATGTGGATGATATTATTTTTGGCTCCACTGATCCCAAACTGTGCAAAAAGTTCTCTGACCTGATGCATTCTAAGTTTGAGATGAGTAGTATTAGTGAGCTGTCTTACTTTCTTGGTCTCCAAGTAAAGCAAGATGCTGATGGCATCTTCATCTACCAATCCAAATATGTAAAGGAATTGGTAAAGAAGTTTGGGATGGCTGATGCTTCAGCAATGCATACACCTATGGCTACTAATGTAGTTATAGATTCTGATGATCAGGGTAAGCCAGTTGATCAGAAAAACTATAGGGCCATTGTTGGTTCCCTATTGTATTTAACTACAAGTAGACCAGATATAATGTTTGCTACATGCCTATGTGCTAGATTCCAGGTCAACCCCAAGGAATCTCATTTGATTCTTCTCAAGAGAATTTTGAGATACCTGAAGGGATGCCAAAATTTAGGACAATGGTACCCAGCTGAATCAGAATTTGAGTTAATTGGATACTCTGATTCTGACTATGCTGGTTGTAGAGTTGACAGGAAAAGTACCTTAGGAACTTGTCAGTTCCTGGGAGAGAGATTGGTCTCTTAGTTCTGTAAGAAGCAGGCTTCTGTCTCAACTTCAACTACAGAGGCTGAATATATAGCAGATGCTAGTTGTTGTTCACAGATCCTGTGGATTCAAAACCAGCTTTTGGATTATGGGTACACACACAAGAACACCAAAATCATGTGTGATAGTGCCAGTGCTATCTCCATTGCACAAAATCCTATGCACCACTCTAGAACCAAGCACATTGAGATTAAACACCATTTCCTGAGAGATTGTGTGGAAAATAACAAGATTAGCCTTGAGTTCATATCCACTGACCTTCAGAGAGGTGATATTTTCACCAAGCCCTTAGATGAACAGAAGCATCTGTTCTTTTTGGTTCAACTAGGCATGATTAATGGAAAAGACTAAGTGTGACTTCTGCCTTTGTTGAAATCTGTTTGAAGATCGTCGAACGACATTTGACGATAGTCGAACAGGTCGAGCCTATCGTCGACCTACGGGCGACGACAGCTTATTTGTTTGTGAAGACAGAAATAGTCAAACGATTGATCGACTACTCTGCTTCAGGAAACGATCGTCGAACGACCGTTCGACCATCGTCTCCAGTATCTGTTAAAATAGATCGATGATTGCTGTTTTAATATAAAACCGATGGTCGACCTAGGTTAAGAGATCGTTCTTTTTGTCGTCAACAAAGATCATCTTTTCGTATTCCATCTTTCTTCTTGAGCCCTGCCTCGCGCTCTCTACCGTTTTGCTTTCGACGTCTCTCTCGTCTTCTCCAACCCAATCAATGGCGATTGCTCTAGCCCTTCTGTCAGTAATGAAGTTCGACGCCGGCTTCAGCATAGATTTTGACTCCTTCAGTGCCTGTGATTCTGAGATAGTAGAAATCCTCCAGCTCTGCAAGGAATAAGGATTGGAATGGCTAATGTCCACAAGGATCAAGATAAACATCCCAGAGATTAAAGAGTGGGCCTTCACTTCGTCTTCTAGTGACGAATCTATGACTGGAACGATTGGCGGCGAAGAGGTAATTCTGACTCCCGCTGTATTAACTGGTATTTTCGGATTACTGAATGGTGAAGAAGAATATAAACAAGATACTCCAAAGTTTGGGAGGATGTTGATTGAATTAGGACATGCAGAAGGCATTCCTTCTAAATTGCTAAAGGTTAATTTTCCGTTAAGAATAAAGTTCTTGGCTGAACTAGTTGGAAAAGTGCTTCTGGGCAAGCACTCTGCTCATGATAACATCACCAGGCAACAGTTTGTCTTGATGTGTGCAATAGTAAATAAGAAATAGATAAATTGGGCAGGAATTATGTTTGATTTGGTAAGAAAGAAGAATAACAAGAAGGAAGTAACCCTGGGTAGGGTACTTGGGATATTTCTAAGAGAGAAATATCCCCAATTGTTGGTTACAGTCTCAACATCCATCAATGCCAGCAAGAAGATGGATCCAACATTGTTTATTAAGTGGAAAAGGAGTTTTCAGAAGCCTTCTCTAGCAGGGGTAGCTCCAGTTGTGTCTGAGAGCACAAGGACTGTTTCAGTCACTCCTCACCTACATGAAGCAGGCTCATCCATTCTCTCCATTCAATCCACTTCTTCTGCATTACCATCCACTTCTACTGAAGTACCATCCACATCTGCATTACCATCTACTTCAATTGAAGTTCCATCTACTTCAATTGAAGTACCTTCTACTGCCTCTCTTCTTCTTGACCCTTCCACAATTCTCCATGCACCACCAGCATCTCCACTCCCTTCTCATCATGCTTGGATTTCTCATCCTAGTTTTGATTTATTGGTTTCTAAGATATCCACTCCTCCTCAGTCACCAATTCCTCATTCAGATCATATTGATCTTCTTGCATCCACCCATCAATCACCAGTTCACTCTCCATCTCATCAGGAGAACTCTATCCCTGATGATCATCCATCTACTGTGATTCCCCCACCATCATTTGAAATCACACCAGCCTTCATTTCAAGCATATTGGAGCTAATTACTCCTTCAATCAAAATCATGATTGAAGAAGTAATTGCTCCTCTCGTTTCTTCCATCTCTACCTTGTCATCTTCCATCCTAGCCCTCTCAAAATCTACTGAGCCATCTTCAGTTAGGGGCCTGACTTCAGTTTCTACTGAAATCAGGCAGGGGGAGATGTTCGAGGAAGATGCCTCTGGACTGCCCCTTGTTTCTCGTCCAGCAGAACCCCAAGCTGCGATTCAAGAAGTAACAACAGCTCCAGTTGATATTGACTCATCTTCTGCAGTTCCATCACCAGTTAAGAATCCTTCCGATATCATAATGGAAGTAGAATTTGCGTTCAAAGTATGCCTTGAAGAAGCTTCTACTCCCTTAGTTGCTCTGTTCCTAGAAGGAGTCATTACCTCCTTTCTAGATGACTTGTGGGAGTTAGGAAATTCTGAAGAGAATCCTGAAGGTATTTCATTTACTCATTTTCTTGACATGTTAACTGACATGCTAGTATATGAATACCTATAAGGGATGTTTCAATTTCATTTAGCAAATCTGTGTTCCTAATACTACAGATCTAGTGGAAGAAGTTCAAGCTGCTCTAGAACCAGCGACACAACCAGCTCCAGAAGCAGTGCAAGAACCTGCTATTCAAGATCATGTATCTTCTCCTCCAGCTCAGGTAGCTGTGAATGATGAACTTGTCCTCATGACAGTTGCAGCTGAGATAGAGAAAGTTTCAGATATTCAAGAAGAAAAGTCTACAGTCTGGGATGACACCCTAGGACTGGATCTGGATACTCTTCTGGCACAGGATGCCCTAGAAGAAGAGAAAGAAAAAGCTGCTTTAAAAGATAAAGAAAAAGCTATGCAAGAGGCTTTTGATCCTTATGATCTACCTCAATCATCTCAATCTGATGATGAAGATGACTCTGTTGATTTAGAAGAGTCCAAGAAAAAGAAATCTGCTAAAAAGAAAAGGAAAGCTGCTGCTCCTCCTCTATCTAACCCTGATCATGATATTTCTTATTATATCTTGAAAGGAATAGATCCCAAGTCCAAAGAATATCAGCACTGGATAGGATTCTCCAAGAATCAGCAAAAGCAAAGAAAGAAATCCAAAAGATATGATAGTCCAGCACCTAAGTGGACCCCTAGAGGTCCTCCTCCTCCACCTCCTAGTGCAGGAGCTTCTGGTAATATTTTTGCAAATCCTTCAGCCCTGTCTGCTCGATTCACTCCATCTCAATCTCATCAAAGGAAGAGCAATCCAGGATATCAAAGCAGATCCCAATCTGGATATCAAAGGCAAGATGCTGATACAAGAGAACAAGTAAAGGAGGTAGTTTATCAGAAGCCAACTTTTTCTCCTCCTCCTTCTCCCAAGTGAAGAGCTTCTCCTCCCAAAGAAACCAAAAGCATATCTTCCTCAAAGCCAGCTCAAGCAAAGAAAACTGATTCAAAAGGTAAAAGGATTATTTTCTCTAAAAAATCAAGTAAGAAATATGCTGAGTTTGCTCCTCCTTCTTCCCTAATTATTCAAGAAAATAGAGAGCCAGCTGCAAGCATGTTAGAACTTTCTACTAAATTTAAAGCTGTAAAACCTTTAGATCTAACTTGTGAAAATGAATATGAAAGTCAAGAGCTTAATCCTGATTTCAGGATGGCTAGATTTCTCGAACTAGTTGGATCAGCCCAGATCAGAAAAGCCAAAGCAGAAGGAAAAGATATTACAGGATTAACTACTATGTCTAAATTCAGAAAGAAGGAGCTAGATAAATTCCAGGTTAGACCTGAGGTCTTTAATCCTTCAAAATATATGGAAAAGCATCCTGAAGCAGTAGTACCAAGAACAGAAGAATCTAGAATTATTGGAGAACAAGATCTAAAGTTATCAAAGAAAGAAGCTTTATACCCTTTCAGAAAAATTTCATTTCTTCCTGGTTCCTGTGTATCTAAACCAGATTCTGATGCTTCTTAAGTTTCATTGATTAACAGTTGTTTATTTGTCTGTTTGATTGATGTTATCTGATGCTTAGATATTTCTTTTCCTGAATTATATTTATTTCCAGTAGTTTGTTTTGTTTGTTTTGTTATTGAGAGACTTAACCCAAATAGGGGGAGATTGTTGGTACCCTAGTTTGGATTTGGGTTTAATCTTCTCATTTAGTCTCTTGACCCAAGATTTATCTATAGTCAAAGGTTAGTTGTTTAGTTAGATTGCTCTAGTTGTAGAGTTGTCACTTATCCAGATGAAAATTTAGTTAAGTTGTTTTTGGTTCGACTATGGTCGAACGCCGCTCGACGATCGTCTATCAGTTGGTCGACGTTTGTCTGTCATCAGATCGTCTATCTCTGAGTTAGTTCAACTCTTGTTAGCTCGACGTTCTGTGGTATCTGCCTCGTCGATCGTCGAACCCCGCTCGACTTCTTTTGACTAGACGGATTTCTTGATAGTTCAACTATCTGCTTGGATAGTTTAACTATCTGATAGTTCGACTATCTTTCTTGATAGGTCGACTATCTTCTCTGTTTGATAGTTCAACTATCTGCTTGGATAGCTTAACTATCTGATATCTCGACTATCTGTTTGATAGGTCGACTATCTGTTCTGTTTGATAGTTCGACTATCTGCTTGGATTGTTCAACTATCTGATAGCTCGACTATCTGTTTTGCTTGATAGTTCAACCATCTGTTTGATAGGTCGACTATCTGTTTTGCTGTATAGTTCGACTATCTGTTTTGATAGGTCGACTATCTGTTTTACCTGATAGTTCGACTATCTGTTTGATAGGTCGACTATCTGTTTTGCTTGATAGTTCGACTATCTGTTTGATAGGTCGTCTATCTGTTCTGTTTGATAGTTCGACTATCCTCTTAGATAGTTCAACTATCTGATAGCCTGACTATCTGTTTTGATAGGTCGACTATCTATTTTGCTTGATAGTTCGACTATCTGCCTTGATAGGTCGACTATCTGATAGCTCGACTATCAGTTCTGATAGGTCGACTATCTGCTGTGGTAGTTCGACTATCTTCTTTGATAGTTCGACTATCTGTGTCGTTCGACTATCTGTTCTGATAGGTCGACGTTCTCTGTACTTTGGTCGACGATCTCCGAGGGTCGTTCGACGTTCTTCTGTCTGTCTTTAGTAATTTTGTACTCCTTCTGTTCTATGATCTAATTCCTATTTATTTAGCATATTTTATTAAAGATTATTTCATTGATTTTGTGCATACATCTCAAGGCAATCTTTGCCCCATCCTTTGTGCATAAGTCAAGCTTTATCTGACAAAGGTGTTTGTCCTATTAGTCTAAATATCTTTTTGCTTTATTCTGCCATGCTGTCCTTTATAGCCGTTAGACACAGAAAGTCTTCTTTGGCCGTAAAGAGTTTAGTATGATGTGACTTTCTTTAGTACTCTTTTTATCAGATTGGATTTGCAGCTTCTTAGAAAGCTTTATCCCCTTATAGCATGTCTGCCTGCAGGATATGTTTTGCTTTATTCTTTTCGCAGCCCAGATTGCAGATTTCAGAAGAAGACAAAATTCAAACAAAGATTAGAGCCGTTGGAAAGGCCAACATATAAAGTGCTTTCAAAAGACATCAAACAAGAACCATATACAACAACATACACATAATAGAGATCAACACAGATATTCATATACAGATTAAAAGAGTTACAGCTCTCAGTCATTGGTACATTCAACTGAGAAGATCATCATTCTTCAAATCTCTCTTCTTAAATCCTGAGTTCATCCTACTGCAAGGAACATTCACTCAGTGCCTCAAGAAGAAGAAGAAAAAGAAGAAGAAGAAAGAAAAGCTATACAAGAAGAACAATCATTCTACATTCAAGAGTCTTCTTCAAACTACTCCTTCAGAACTTCAAGACAGTTCTTTGTCTCAATTCAGAAGAGTTCCTGCACCCTGAAGCAAGACTTCTTCCTAGATATTCTTTAAGCCAGGGGGAGCCTTGATTCTTTAGAGCTTTCTAGCTCTGTGCAATCCACTAGCTTCTCTAATCTGTTTTAACAATAGATAAGAAACTTTAACTCTCTCAACCTCCTGTATAAAGTGTTATTACTCCCTTCAAAAGTGAACCTTGGTGGCAAGCACCTGATCAAAAACCTGTGTTGGATTTTGAGCTCCTGATCAAAAGCTCAAAGGGTCTACTTGATCTACCTGAAGCAGATCAGTTGGTGGTAGGGCACCTGAACAAAAATCTGTAGTAGATTCCTACCAGGGTGGTAGAAGAGTGGACGTACCTATTTAGAGGGAACCACTATAAACTTCTTGTGTCGTCTGTGTTGCTTATTTAATTTATTGCACTGTGGCTGTGAGTAGAAATAACTAGGATTGCTAGTTACTGTGATAGGACCAAAGCTCAACTGTAATTACAGTTAGCTTTCTTTAGTGCACTTCACTTTGTGTTAGGCTCTAGGGTTGTAAATATCTATAAACTCATTCCGCAAATTAACTCTAAGGGAGTTGAGTAGGGTGTCATAGTTTTTGAATACTCTATTCACCCCCCCCCCCTCTAGAGTTGTATCTATCCTCACTTTCAGAGCAACCAGCTCATTTAACCTAGCCATCTTTGTATTAGGATCCATTTTAGGATCATAGGATTTAATAGGAGGGCTTTCAGGACTATTGTCTCTTTTAGGAGATGAATAGGTTCTGGGAGGGCTTGGATGCTTGGCAGGAGGAGGAGCATATCTTCTAAAAGAGTGATGATGTTGATGTTGGGGATATATGCTTCCAAAAGATTGATGGGGTCTGCCTTGACTCTTATAGGTTTTAGTAACTGATGAGGATCTCTAGCTAACATTTCTAGTTGAACCAGCAGCTGGAGGAGGAGGAGGAGGTGGATCTTTCCTGAATTTCTTCACTAGAGAGGATCCAGACTTATTCTACTTATTTTGTGCTTTAGCATGATTTCTAGACAGCTTCATCCACTGAGGAGTTTTTGGAGTGATAGGAATGTTGTGTAGAATGTAATATGGAACATCATTATAAGGATTGGGCTTGGGAGCAGCCTTTGCTGGAGCTTTCCTCTTCTTTAATTTGGATCTCTTGGCATTGTCAGATTCAGAATCATCAGAATCATCAACTGGGTCATCTTCAGAAGAACTTTGTGGATTGTCATATAAAGCATCAATTTCTTATATTGTTTCCAGTGAAATTTGCTTGCCTGCTTGAGGAGGAGGTGGAGGTAGAATAGCTTGAGGAGGGACAACAATCTCTGAAAGCTTCTGTGAATCATCTGTGTCTTTATCAGTCAGAAGAAAATCATTTATCTTAGTATCTTTTTGCATTTGTTCAAACTCTAGTGCAATATTTTGTGCAATTAAATCATCTAGATTTGGTATAGGACTATCATCCATAACACAAGTTGGGCCAACAGGTTCCACAACTATATTAGCAATAGGTTCCACAACAATGTTACTAACTAGAGCTGTATAGCAAATAATATCTGTGCAATACTTGGGAGAGACAAATAAAATAATATTTCTATATAAGAGATCAAAATAATCTAGAATTGACTTCAGTTCAATTACTGGAGAAATGGTACAGTCTTCAGATGGAATATCCAAAGAAGGAACTAAATCAACTATCTCAGAATCAGTGTCAAGAAATTCTGTGAGATCTGCATCTGGTATCTCAGTATCAATAAAACCTTTCTTTGTTGTTGTTAGTGCTGCTGCTGGAACTACTTTTTCATGGAGTATCTCCCTCTGCCTGGGTTCAGTAAGCACTGGAGCCAGGCCCCTAAGTGAAGAAGGAGGGACGGGAAGGCAAAAATTTGAGCACCAAGAGATGAAATAGAAGAAGCAAGAGGTGAAATAGCCTCTGCTATGAGTTGTTGTAGGAGAGGTGTGATGGATTGTAGAATGGATGAAATGGAGGGTGAAACTATGTTCATGAATTCTGCTGGTGTTTGAATAGATAAAGATGGGTTAAGGTTAGATGATGATGGATGGAAGGAAGTAGAGTCTGGCATTTGCTCATCTGGTGAAGATGGGGGATGAATGGGTGATGATAGCAGGTTGAATGGTGGTAAAGATGACAAATTGAGAAGGGGGATGTCAGTAAGATGTGATGGAGGAGGGGATAAAGGAAGAGTAGCATGCTCTGGTGTTGTAGCATGTATTAGAGATTGAACAGTTGAAGGTTGATGTTGAGGAGATTGATATGGTGAAGGTTGATGGTCTGGAGAAAGAGCTGGTGAGGAAATATGGATTGGAGAAACAGGACGTGTAGGTTGATGTTCTTGGGATGTGGAAGAAAGCTGGAGGGTTGTTGAGGTAGTTGGAATAAGAGGAGGTGGAGGGGGAATGAAAACATCCTCAGCAGGGTGGGGAGTGGTTGTATCAGCCCTTTACCCTCAAAAGGTCTGGAAGAGGAAGCCCTGGATGGCTTAGGAATGTTCCTCTCCCACCTGCCAATCAAGGCGCAAGAAAGCCTCTTGGAGTCATTTATGAATATGGTCGGGGAGACCAGTGAATCAGCAGCCTTGGCCGGAAGAAAAATTCCCAAAATCCGTCCAGAACACACTTCCTTCTTCGTGTTTTTCTTCTTAATCAATTCAAACATAATTTTAGCCCAGTTCACTGCCTTCTTGTTTGCCACTGCACTCATCACAAGGAACTGTTATCTAGTTATGTAATCGTGGGTGGTGTGCTTGCCCAATAGAACTTTTCCTACAACATTTGCCAGAAACTTATAATCTGCAAATAGATATTTCTTCTACAATTTGTTAGGGTTGTCACCAGAATAACCCATTCGATTCAACATTTCATCAAACTCAGCAGAATCGATTTCTAAGTCCTCTTCTTCATTCAATAAACAAAAAATTTCTATTAAAACATCATGTGTAAGTGAAACAGCATTACCCGATATTGTTCCAATCAGTGTATCAGCATCTGAAGTCTATTGAGTGAAAACCCATTCTCGGATCTCAGTCGCCACAATATTCATCCTGGTAGTCATCAGATTCTTTAGCTGTAAATCATCAAACAACTTCATAATATCAAGGAAGATTTGATCTGAGTGTTGGAAAGACTCGAAGTCGATGTCAAAACCCATGTCGAATTTCATTGCTGCGAGAGTTCTTGTTGGAATCGCCATGATCACCTGTAACAGATAAAGAGAGAGATCAAGTGCAAGGGAACTGAAAGCGCGGGATGGAGATCGAAGAAAAACTAGTTATAAGGTATTTTAGAATATGAAGCATCAAGCTCCGTCCTACGAAAAAGAAAATTCTTCGATCTCAAGTCGATGAAAAATGTCATGAAGAGAAAAATTCGTTGATCTTAGACTGAAGATATGGAGATATTTCATCGCCCTCGGAAATATTTCCTGAAACAGGATCGTCAATCTCAGGTCGATGAAACTGACTTCACACAGAGATTTCGTCGATCTAAGGTCGACGAACTCCAAACGAAAAGTTTGCAAATCGTCGATCTCAGGTCGACGAATTGTTTCCAGATCGTTTACACTAAGGACAGATTTAAAATTAATCCTTTCCATCTATCATTCCTAACTGATTCAGAAAGAATATATGTTTAGATTCATCTAAGGGATTGGTGAAAATATCTGCCCTTTGCAAATCAGTGGAGATAAATTCAAGTTTAATTTTCTCTTTGTCCACACAGTCTCTTATGAAATGATGTCGTATATCTATATGTTTTGTCCTATTATGATGCACTGGATTATGTGCAATAGAAATTGCACTGGTACTATCACAAAATATGGTTGAATTATTTAGATTGAACACATAATCTAGGAGTTGGTTTTGTATCAGAAGATCTGTAAACAGTAGATGCCAGCTGCCATGCAATCAGCCTCAGCAGTTGATGTGGACACAGATATTTTCTTCTTGCAAAACCAGGACACAAGCCTATCACAAAGGAATTGACATGTTCCTGATGTGCTTTTCCTGTCCACTCTACATCAAACATAGTCAGCATCAAAAAATCCAGTAAGCTCAAATGCTGACTCTATTGGATACCAGAGTCCTAGATTAGGACAACCCTTTATATATCTTAAAATTCTTTTAATGAAAATAAGATGAGATTCCTTATAGCTCACTTGGAACCTAGCACAAAGACACGTAGCAAACATAATGTCTGGTCTACTTGTCGTGAGATAAAGTAGGGATCCAATAATAGCCCTATACTTGGTTTGATCAACTGATTTTCCATGTTCATCAGAGTCAATCACTACATTGGAAGCCAAGGGAGTTTTCATTGAGGAGGCATCAGCCATCCTAAATTTCTTAATAAGCTCATTTGCATATTTAGATTGGGATATGAATATGCCATCAGGGGATTGCTTCACTTGTAGGACAAGGAAGTTGCATAGCTCTCCCACGCTACTCATCTCAAATCTTGAATGCATTAGATTAGAGAATCTCTTACATAGTTTGGGATAAAAAGAGCCAAATATGATGTCATCTACATATATTTGTACTACTAAAATTTTATCATGATGCATCTTAGTAAAAAGGGTCCTATCTACCATGCCTCTAGAGAACATGTATTCTAAAAGGAAGCTAGCTAAGGTTTCATACCAAGCTCTTGGAGCTTGCTTTAAACGATAGAGAGCTTTATGCAATTTAAAAACATATAAAGGATGAGTAGAAGAGATAAAACTTCTTCCTTTTGTTCTCCATTTAAGAAAGCACTCTTGACATCCATCTAGTTGACTTTAAACTTCTTAAAAGAAGCATAAGCAAGAAAAAAATCTGATTTCTTCTAGTCTTGCAATAGGAGCAAAGGTTTGATCATAGTCAATGCCTTCCTCTTGCCTATAGCCTTAAGCAACAAGCCTAGCCTTATTTCTCACAATTATACCTTGGGCATCAAGTTTATTTCTGAATACCCACTTGGTTCCAATTACTGGATAGCCTTTGGGCCTTGGAACCAAGTCCTAAACTCTACATCTCTTAAATTGATTGAGCTCCTCTTGCATTGCAATAATCCAGTGGGGATCTTTCTCTATATCATTTATGGATTGAGGCTCAACTTTAGAGAGGAAATAGGCATGCATCACATCTTGGTTGAGTTGATGCCTTGTCTGTACACCTACTGATATGTCCCCAATCACTTGAGATCTAGGGTGATCCCTTAGTGTGACAAGGTCAGTGGGTGGAGTTGGTTCAACAACAACATTTGGAATTAATTCCTCTTGTGGAATAATGTCTGTTGTTGGAGGAGGTTCAACCACTTCCAAATTTTCTTCTTCACTATCTTCATCACCTTGTGGAGAAGGATGTGATATGATATTTTTTTGTAAGGTTTAACTCACCCAATTTCTCACACAGTTGAGGTACCTGCAATAAATCTTTGGTAGAAGAATCCTTCTCCTTATAATACATATTAGCTTCATCAAAAGAAATAGGTACAGATTCTTTTATTTTTAAAGATGATTTATTGAATACCCTATAAGCCTTGCTATCTTGGGAATATCCAAAAAAAATTCCCTCTGTAGCTTTAGCTTCAAATTTTCTAATATGTTTCTTATTATTGTTATGAATGAAACATCTACACTCAAAGATTCTAAAGTAATCAATTTTAGGTTTCTTCCCTTTGAGTAATTCATAGGGGGTCTTACCCTTAAGTTTGTGTATCAAACTCCTATTCAGCACATAGTTTGCAGTGCTCATAGCCTCTGCCCAAAAGGATAGGGGAATGTGTGCATCTTCAAGCAATGTTCCTGCAGATTCAATGAGGGTTCTATTTTTCCTTTCTGCTACCCCATTTATTTGAGGAGTTCTAGGAGAAGAGAAACAATGCCTGATACCTTCCTCCTCACAGAATCATTGTATGGGAAGAGATTCAAACTCAGTACCATGATCACTTCTGATCAATGCAACTGGAGTAGAATACTCAATCCTTATGCTCTTAAGAAAGTCTGTAAGGACTTTAAAGTTATCTGACTTGTTTTTCAAGAAGAACACCCAATAGAATTTAGAGAAATCATCTACGATAACTAGAGTGTAAGACTTCCCACCTAAGCTTTGTACAACAATGGGTCCAAAAGATCCATATGTAGCAAGTACAGAATCTTAGGTGAGTCACTCTTATTAATTAACTTAAAGCTATTTTTAGTTTTCTTGCCTTATTGACAAGCCTTGCATAGGCTTTTCTTCTTGTAGGGGCCAGAAGGCAATCCTCTGACAAGGTTGTCCCTATATAGCTTAGAGATGTTTCTAAGGTTAACATGACCTATTCTCTGATGCCATAAAATATTTTTATTACTAACTTGATTGAATAAATATAGTTCTAAACTAGTAGAGTTAAAGTTTACTAGGTATATATTTCCTTGTCTACAACCTGTTAAAACAGTTTGGTTATTTGAAGAAATAATACATTTGGAATTAGTAAAGCAAACCTGATAACCTGCATCACATAACTGACTTATGGATATTAGGTTATGTTTGAGACCATTTACATATGCCACTTTTCTGAAAGTGATAGCTGCACTGTTGAAGTCTCCATAGTCTTCAGTTTGTCCAAAGCTGGAATCTCCAAAGATCACACTTGGACCCAGCTTTGCCTTGAAATTGATTAGGCTGTCCTTGCATACAGTCATGTGCTTTGAGCACCCACTATCCAGATACCACTTATTCTGAGTGATAGAATAGTTCTTCACCTGTAAGGAAACAAGTTAGATGTTCTTGACACAGGTCACCTTGGATCCTTGTATCTTTTCAAAACAAAAGCTGGAAATGTAAAAACATTCAGGTTGGCTTTTATAACCTAAGGGGTGAAATCTTCTAGGAGGAATTATCCATTGGGTGAATGGATTGATGTTTTACCTAGGTTGGTTAAGGTTATCATTAGAGTTTTTGTTATAGTTGAAGTTTCTGTAAGATTGATCTGGATCGACGAACACTGGTAAGTTCGTCGACCTGAGGTTGACGAATTGGGATAAGATCTTTGATCTCTGCTCGAATAATGAAGGTATTCATTCTCAGGGCACCAATATCATTGATCTCTAGTCAACGAACCATACTGGTTTTGTCTATCGTGGATCGAAAAATAACTATTATTGTAGTTGGTGTTTGGAGTTCGTCGTTCTGAGGTCGACGAACTGTATATATTTTGTCGATCTGAGTTCGACGAAATCTATTGAACATTGTTGTAGTTATTTTTCTTCTTGTTCTTAGATTTTTGTTTGAGTTCCATTTATTTTAAGACTTCATTTACTTTGTCTACTTGTACAGTATTCTTCTTACCCTTATATGAAATGAAATTTATAGGTTTAGATAAGTTATTTTTCTGGATTATAGGTGGTTCACTAGATGATCCATCTAGTCCTAATTTACTATTATTTGCCCTAGCATTTAGAGTACTAGTTATATCTAACAATTATATGCTTCTACTCTTAAGTAATTCTTCTAATTTCTTGGCTTTGCTTAATTTAGTTTTTAAGAAAGCAATTTGTTCATTTGCTGAGGTAAGTTCATCTGTTAGTTTAGTATTTTAAGCAATGTACTTATCTTGTTCATTTAATCTTTCTTTGAGAAGTTTGATTTCCTTCTCAGAGCCTATTAGATCTAAGCACATATTTTTAAATTCAGTTTTAAATTCTTCTAAATCAAAATCATAGGATGTTATTACCTGGTCCTCTGTAGATACAGTTTCTTCATCTTCTGAAGCTTCAGCCTCTGACTGACTGCTGGAATCATCTATTGACATTAGGCAAACCTCCTTTGCCTTCTCTTCTTCTTCATCATTACTGGAGTTGGAGGATGATGACTCTTCCTCAGTATCACTCCAGTTTTCTGCAACAAATCCTTTCTCCTTCCTCTTGTGTTTGTTGGAGGAGGGCTTGCTGTGACATGTTCTTCTGGAATTCTTTTCTCTTCTCCTGTCCTTCTTCTGTGTTTTTGGACATTCTGAGATGAAATGTCCAGGCTTCCTGCAACCAAAATAGATAATTTCTTTAGATGGAGTCTTGTCATACCTTGGCTTATCATCTTACCTTGATGACTTTCTTCTAAAGTCCTTCTTTGCCATCCTGAAGAATCTTTTGACAAAGAGGCTCATTAGCTCTTCATTGACTGAAGTCCCTTCAGATTCTTCAGCATCCTTGAATGCAATGTTGTGCTCCTTCCTGATAGGTGTTGGAGTCTTCTATTCAACTGCTATTTCTCTGGTCTTCATTAATTACTTATAGGATTTGAGCTTTCTAAGAAGTGATTCAGTAGAGATTTCTGTCATGCTTCTAGCTTCTCTGATTGGCCAAATTCTTTAATCCCATGAGCTAGGGAAGCACATGAGGATTTTATCATTGACTTTTGTTAGAGTGATGTCCTTGTCCAAGGTCTTAAGCTCATTGATGATTGAGCTAAGCCTGTTGTACATATCACTCACTGACTCAGCTTCATCCTTCTTGAAGTTCTCATATTGTGAGATGAGATTGGATCTCCTATCCTTTCTCTCATCAGTAGATCCATCCATAATATGATTTAGAGAATCCTGGATGGCTTTGGCTGAAGTGCATTGATGCGTAAAAATTGTCTCACGGACTAAAATCTGAATAGGCAAGTGTACCTATCATTTTATAGTATAGTGATAAAAATATATCATGGTCGTATAAAAACTTGGGGCAGGCAAGTACTATTACTCACAATGACTCTATTATCCTACCGAACGATTGATGGGTTTGAAAATTAAAATGAACTAAGCTTAATTAAAAGAGAAATAAAATATTGCGAAAGAGTGCTCGATCGACGATTCACTTTGAAATAAAATAACATAATAAATTAGTTTAACATTTTCAATTCTATTAAGACCGTGACGGATTCGATATTAGGATGTAATCTCGCTAGAGCATTAAATTCCCTAACTTATAGACGTTTTGACCGAAATCTCTTTACAAGTCAAAATGGTATAAAGTCGCATTACTGAAATGACCCGCATTATTGGATTTGACTCCAATCCGAAGGATTTACGTCATCCTATCTCTAGGGTTACGTGCAACTCCTTCCTTCTTTGAGTGATCTTTCAAATCAATGAGTCTCTCAACTTATATGAAATGAGATCAATTGCCTACTACCGTATACCGGAATACGGAGTCGACACGATAAAAATCAAAGAAGGGTCAAAAATAGGAAAAATACAAATGCAAACATAAAATTAAAGATGCGTTATTTTATCACAAAGCTCATCGCAATCGGGAACAAAAAATTAGCTAAGCATAATAGAGGAAGAAAACAAAATAGAAGAAAGAGAAATAATTTGCATTGCTTAATAAAAGAGGTACACAAAAATAAAAATAGGACAATGCTATTCTACTACAAAAAGGAAATTACAATAATAAAAATTACAATAAGGAAAGAAACACTGTTGAAACTAGCACTCTACTTCCAACTACAAAAACTTCTCTACAAAAACTTTCTAACACTTCAAGCTTCTTCTCCAAAACATGAGGCAAGGGGTTTTTTATAGGAGAGGGAGAAGGTTCTAGAAAATAGAAAATATGAAGGGAGCATAGGGGGTGGCCGACCATGCATGGTGAAAAAGGTGGATGCATTTCATTTAATGAGGGGAGAGAAAAGAGGAGGTTCAATGCATGGTGTTTAAGGGAATGAAAATAAAAATATATAAAATAGAGAGGGGGAATGAATGAGGAATAAAGAGGGGAGAAAGAAATAAAAGAGGGGGAAAGAGAGTGGCCGGCCATGCATGAATGTGGAGGTGCATACATGGAGAAATTAATGGGGAGGGGAGAGAGAGGGCCGGCCAAGCATGGGCTTGATGAAGTGGGCTAGCTGTTCCATAAGAGGGCTCGGGTTTGGGCTGTTTGTAGGCTTTATGGGCTCGGGTAGGGCTAGGATTGCATGTAGGGTCTGCTCTTAAAGTGGTCGGGCTGCTCCAAACTTCAAGGGCTGCATGTGGGCTGCATGTGGGCTGCATCAAGTGGAGGCTCAGATTTGTCTTGAAGTGGGCTACATCATGTAGCATGTACCTACAAGAAAATAAAACAAAATAACATTAGTTATATACAAAAAATAACACAAATAAGTAACATAATATTAGTTATTAAAACTAAACTAAACATAACAAACAAAACATAACATAATAATAGTTATATTCATAACAAAACATAGAACATAAAATTAAACATACAAATGCATAAAACACATATTTAAACTAGGAATTAATATATTAAAAAAAACTTTAAAACATGAAATAAAAACATAACAAGCATAATAATACATAAAACTATAATAAAACCTAAGAATTATGAATATTAAACTACCCAAAAAGGGATGACTAAAACTAGTCATCAAATTCCCCCATGCTTGAGCTTTTGCTATTCTAGAGCAAAAGTATGAGAAATATTTATAAGACATTTATAAAATTTTCAATTAAACTAAAAATTTATTTACACTAAAATCAAGCCAAAAAATAAAATTTAGGGATTTACGAATTGAGTCCGAAATATGGAATTAAAGTGAAAAGAGATAAATATTTAGCCAAAAAATTTCTCATAAATTAATTACTAGCACTCAAAATTGAGTAAATTACAAACAAGGTTAGATTAAAATTATAAAAACCATAACTTAAAAGAAACTTAAGGAAGAATACAACCTACTACTTATGCTCTCCCAATATTTTAATTTAAAATCTAAGACAATAATATTGGCTAAGGGGTTTTGGGAGGAAATCAATATGAAGAGGTCTTTTATTTGAGGTGATCATCATTATTTTTTTCTCCACACCCCACACAATTTTAATATATATATATATATATATATATATGTAATACCAGAAAATGATAGACTAACATCCTATCACTTCCCACAATATATATGAACTTTTAATTCCTCTCTTCATTAGGGTTGCATATGTTTACCAGAGAATAAGGAACTAACATCTCCTTATTCCCATTATATATGATCTAACAAATAAAAGAAAAAGGAAGGGGTTAAACAAAATTTTAGAAAATAAACTAAAATACTAGAGAGCAATTACTAGTAGATTGAGATTTCATAAGAATCTAAAAGCATGAGATAATAATAATAAGAGTCCAAAATTGTTAAGCAAAATTACTACAAAATTGAAACTATTTAAAATAAAAGAGAAAAAGTGCTAAATAAATTACTCTAAGTAAATTAAAACCGTAAGATAATTCTCACAACTAAATCACTAAATATAGATTTAACTAAATCTGATGAAACAAAAGATTAGCAAATAAAAAATAGTAAAAATGCTTATAAACAAACTCAAACAAAATTTCTGAAAACAACAAAAAGACATAGCAAGGGGTTTATTATATTTTTGGATTTTTTAAAGATTTTTCATTTTTTTTAAAAATTTTTGAAATCTGATTTTATTTTTGGAATTTTTTTTTTTGGTTTTGCTTTAGTTAAAGAAAAAGTATTACTAAAGAAGCTTAATAAAACTATACTATTTTTTTTTGTTTTTGTAGAAATTTAAAACACATTTTTTTTTAGAAAATAAAGAAGACAGAAAACAACTAAACCCTCCCCCATACTTAAATTTTGAATTGTCCTCAATGAAAAATAAAAACAAGAAAGAAAAAGGAAGAAGAACAAGGGAGGGGGGATGCAATAAAGTAAATACTTAAAAAGAAAATGACTTCCCCGGATTCGTAAGGTCGAATGTAGATATCGCTCCCCCATGCTTGAGCTGGACACCGGCTCAGGCCTAAGGAAGAGAGAAAAAAAATGATGGAGCCAAACGAACCGCTGGAGGTTTTATTCCTGCAGAACACAATAAGCAAATAAAAAGAAAAAAGAAATAACAAAAAGGATAAGGATGGGGTGCCTCCCAAGAGCGCTCTTTGTTTAACGTCGTCTGAGCCCGATATTATTGGTGAGCTAAATGGAAAATAAAAATTAAAGTGAAGAGGTAACTCCCTAAGTATGCGCTTAGGAGAGTAAATCAAAAAAAAGAAAAATTGAAGAATCGCACCGACATGCGGTGGAATCTTCAAGGGAATGATGCCCGAAAATGAACGGACAAAGTTATAGAAGAACTCTGCCGTATGTAAAATGGGAAAGAAGGGGTCGTCAAAATAAGAAGAAAAAAAAGAAGAAGAAATAGAAAGAGGAATAAAAGAAGTAGAAGAAGAAATTTCATCAACGGAAATTTCACAAGGAGAAGGAGAGACTTGTGAAATTTCGGGAGAAGAAGGGGTAGAGAGGACTAAAGAAGAATTATCTAAAATAAAAGAAGAAGAAGAAAAAGCTCGCTAAAACTAGAAAAATTTGGAACAGTTAAAGTTTGAAGCGAAATGGAATCACAAAGGTCTTCAGAATAAGAAAGAGAATGATGAGACGTCTTGTCATCCTCAAAAGGTAAGAAGCACACCGGAGTATACATAGGGGTGTCATCCAAAGGAGGAAGGAAATAATCCGGAATATCCGAATAGTTATCCTCCTCAAGAGGAAAAAGACAAGCCGGGATATCCGGTGACTCATTATACGATGAATTTTGAGGAGACGGAGAAGAAGACGAAGAAAACGAAGCGGACTCACGAGAAAAATAATCCATAATAGTTTTAAAATGCGAATTAATATTATCAAGAGAAGTTTGCAATTCAAAATACCCATTATCGATAGAATTAAAATTTGGAAGCGCGGCGCTTTCGGGGAAAAATCATAAGAAAAATCAGACAGGTTCCCCATCTCCCAAGTAGGATAAAAATTAGAGTAAGAGTCAAATTAGCAACTTTGACCTGCTCCTGAAAAATTGAAATCAAAAGAGGGAGGGGTTCCTAAAAGACATGCAAAATTTAAATGGTCGAGCGACCCGCAAAAAGCGCAAAAAGATGATGATTCCATAAAAAAAATAAACTGTTACCAAAAAGAAAGAGAAAATTTAATTTTTTTTATTATTTTTTGTTTTTTTTTTGAATTTTATAGAAGTAATAAACTCGGTGCTTTCGTAATATTGCCAAAAATATTCCCCGGCAACGGCGCAAAAACTTGATGCGTAAAAATCGTCTCACGGACTACAATCCGAATAGGCAAGTGTACCTATCATTTTATAGTACAGTGATAAAAATATATCAAGGTCGTATAAAAACTCTGGGCAGGCAAGTACTATTACTCACAACGACTCTATTATCCTACCGAACGATTGATGGGTTTTAAAATTAAAATGAACTAAGAATAATTAAAAGAGAAATAAAATATTGCGAAAGAGTGCTCGATCGACGATTCACTTTGAAATAAAATAACAGAATAAATTAGTTTAACATTTGCAATTCTATTAAGACCGTGACGGATCTGATATTAGGAAATAATCTCGCTAGAGCATTAAATCCCCTAACTTATATACATTTTGACCGAAATCTCTTTACAAGTCAAAATGGCCTAAAGTCGCATTACCGAAGTGACCCGCACTATTTGATTTGACTTCAATCTGGAGGATTTACGCCATCCTATCTCTAGGGTTGCGTGCAACTCCTTCCTTCTTTGAGTGATCTTTCAAATCAATGAGTCTCTCAACTTCTATGAAATGAGATTAATTGCCTACTACCATATACCAGAATACGGAGTCGACACAATAAAAATCAAAGAAAGATCAAAAATAGGAAAAATACAAATGCAAACATAAAATTAAAGATGCATTATTTTATCGCAAAGCTCATCGCAATCGGGAACAAAATAAAATTAGCTAAGCATAATAGAGGAAGAAAACAAAATAGAAGAAAGAGAAATCATTTGCATTGCTTAATAAAAGAGGTTCAAAAAAATTAAAATAGGACAATGCTATTCTACTACAAAAAGGAAATTACAATAATAAAAATTACAATAAGGAAAGAAACACTCTTGAAACTAGCACTTTACTTCCTACTACAAAAACTTCTCTACAAAAACTTTCTAACACTTCAAGCTTCTTCTCCAAAACATAAGGCAAGGGGTTTTTTATAGGAGAGGGAGAAGGTTCTAGAAAATAAAAAATATGAAGGGAGCATAGGGGGTGGCTGGCCATGCATGGTGAAAAGGGTTGATGCATTTCATTTAATGAGGGGAGAGAAAAGAGGAGGTTCAATGCATGGTGTTTAGGGGAATGAAAATAAAAATATATAAAATAGACAGGGGGAATGAATGAGGAATTAAGAGGGGGGAAAGAAATAAAAGTGGGGGAAAGAGAGTGGCCGGCCATGCATGAATGTGGAGGTGCATGCATGGAGAAATTAATGAGGAGGGGAGAGAGAGGGCCGACCAAGCATGGGCTTGATGAAGTGGGCTAGATGTTCTTGAAGAGGGCTCGGGTTTGGGCTGTTTGTAGGCTTTATGGGCTCGGGTAGGGCTAGGATTGCATGTAGGGTCTGCTCTTAAAGTGGTTGGGCTGCTCCAAACTTCAAGGGCTGCATGTGGGCTGCATGTGGGCTTCATCAAGTGGAGGCTCGGATTTGTCTTGAAGTGGGCTACATCATGTAGCATGTGCCTACAAGAAAATAAAACAAAATAACATTAGTTATATACAAAACATAACACAAATAAGTAACATAATATTAGTTATTAAAACTAAACTAACATAACAAACAAAACATAACATAATAATAGTTATATTCATAACAAAACATAGAACATAAAATTAAACATACAAATGCATAAAACACATATTTAAACTAGGAATTAATATATTAAAAAAACTTTAAAACATTAAATAAAAACATAACAAGCATAATAATACATAAAACTATAATAAAACCTAAGAATTATGAATATTAAACTACCCCAAAAGGGATGACTAAAACTAGTCATCATGCACTCAGCCACCTTTTGAAATATATCATCAGACATAGTCTTAGCTAGGATATTCATAGCTTTGGCATCTGTAATCTTAGCTTTCCTCTGTGCATCTGTCCAATTTGGAGGTGGAACATCACTCAGATTTGTTGAAGTAGATTGAGTGGAGGTTACTGGAGTTGGTGGTCCTATCAAAATTGAATTGAATATGTGTTCATCAATAGAGTTCATATAGAGTTTTATTCTTGCCTTAATACAGGGGGTTACACCAGCAATCTATGGCAAAGTGATCAACCTTGCCACAACACTAACAGTTAAATCTATTGTATCTTTTTCTAATGTTTTCCTGCTTGACCTTTTAAGATTGTGGTCTAGCAGGGGAAGAAGATTTGGAAGTAGAAGCTTCATGGTGATGGAATTCACATGACTTCTTTTCCTTAAGAGCCTTTTCAACAACGAGTTTAACTCTTGGAGCTTTCTTGATGTTATGACCATGATTATATGGTCTGTAGCTCTGAAGTGTAATCTCCTCATAAGGTGCCTTAAAGACACTCTCACCAAAGTTCTGTGGATGGGTCCATCCTTGGTACCGAGACTTGGGCTCTACATGAGTAGGCCAAGAAAAGTGACCGTAGGACGAGTCAAGATCAAACTCGTTCGTTGGAAAGAAAACCTTTTTGAATGGAGTTTGTTCTTGAGGAGCTTTTCCCTTCTCCTTAGTTAGAGCCTTCTTGGCAGCCTTATTTCTCCTTTGGGCTTTATTTCTCCGAGAAGATTTACTAGGAGCAGCCACATGGCCTAAGCCAGCACCTTTACTCTGAGCGGAGAATTCAGCCACTAATGGAAGGACTGTCTTGGGCTTGGAGAAACTTTCAACAAGTTTCTTTTCAGCTGTGAGTTGTTCTTCCAACTTTTGGATGATCTCCTCCTTCAGGTTCAGGTGTTCGAGAGCCTTATTATATTCTTCCATTGTGAAAGTCACACTAGTGTCAACTATCTTCACCTAGGGGGGACAAGTGATGCGCAGTCGTTTTGCGGAATTAAAAATTTACCTGCACAATAAAAGAAAACAAATAGAGCACAGAAAGACACAGGCAGTTATAGTGGTTCCCCGATTTGGGTACGTCCACTTTCCCACTTCGACCTATCTCCCAACAAGGGACGACTCGGTCACTTCACCAACAGGATTTAAATCCAATCCTCACACTAATGGAAGGAACCCTTCAACTCGAAGGAGTCACCACTCCTCCACCACGGGTTGCACCCAACCCTTACAATGAGGAACCAACGTTCCTTTACAACAAAACTAAATATGGAATGTATAAAATACAATCTACGTTTGGAGCGCTTGGTGTCCCTCTTCGTTCAATGTAGCGTTCTTGAAGAAAACGAAGAGTCCACGACCTAAGCTCTCTCTTGGAGAAGATCTCCTCGAGATCGGTGGCGGCAAAGATTGCGGCGGCGATGATTTCGAGATCAACGGCGGCAACGGAGTGCGGCGGCGATGCTTTGTAGATCCAAACTTCGTAGCAAAGCTAGCAAGGTCTACCAACGATCTTACTTGGATCGATCGTCTCAATCGATTCGGAAGGGGAAGGTATTCCCTTCAACAAACCAAGAGACAAAGGATCTCAAGATAGACACGTGAGACACGTTGCTTGGCTAAGCTTCTATCACCGGGAGATCAAGAAGAATCCACGATCAGCGGCGGCGACCTTCTTCACGAACGACAACGGCGGCGAAAGAAATACCGCGATCAATTAGGTCACGCGAGGCGGCCATTCTTTTTCTTGGTGTTCGCTCTTACCTTCGTTAAAAATAAAAGAGTATTTATACAGTAGAATAATCCATTATGACCGTTGTGGGACCCACCAGTAGAAACCCTAAGTTCGGTTCAAAACAGTGCCTGAACATTTGGTCCGGTCCAGCGAGCCAACGAAAATCGCCAAAGGCAAATTCGGCGGGAATCATTGGTGATTCTCGATGATTCGTCGAGAATCACTAATGATTCCCGTCGAATTCTACTTAGAAGATTTCTAGCTGAAAAAGAAGGCCATCTAGAGTGAATCGGTGAGAATCACAATTCATTCTTGATGAATCGGCGAGAATGCAAAGTCATTCTCAACGATTCGGCGAGAATAACTTAGTGATTATCGCCGATTCTGCCTTAGCAGAATTCTAGACGGCGCTGAGACAGCCGGAAGCATTCGGCGAGAATCGGCTAGTGATTCTCGACGATTCGGAGAGAATCACTAGTGATTCTCGTCAAATCGGCGAGAATCACTTAGCGATTCTCGGCGAATCTTACTTAGACGAATTTTCTTCTATCTTCTCGTGAGCTGGTCTTTGACCCATTCTTGCTCCTTGCTTGCTCTTGATCTATCACTGTCCTGTACTTGAAAGTAAGTACACTCCAATAGAGAGATTACACATAAGCCAACACACTGATCTGCTCAACGAGGGATTACGTTGCGAAGACCCGTGTATATTGACCTATTGCACCCTGATATTGGTGTGTACTTAGCGTGAAGTAACTGCAAGCACAACTTAAAGATATATCATCAAATACATTGTGAATTCATTTTAGCTTTATAGGAGGCTTCCTCAAATCCAGGTAATTGTGGATACAATACCCAACAATCTCCCCCTATTTGACGAAGCTAAAATCCTACTAGCTAAGATGAATACCACCATCCAGAGAATATACACAGCATATTAACAGAGATAAGACACAGAGAAATAAAGGCAATCAGAACAATACTTGAGTCAATCATGAAATCATATATATATATATATATATATCCACAAGAATTGTTCAAATGATTAACATGAAAAGAAAAATAAGCAACAAAAAAATAGATAAGCCCAAGTCCTAAGTCTATTTTTCCTTAGCAATTTCATCCTTCAATTGCTGCGCCAAGTGCTTCCTGCTCTGTCTCTCAAAGTATTCTTTTGGCTTTGGATAGTATCTGGGAGGAGGAGCTTTATTTGCCACGGTGTTGGACCTGAAAAAGATGTTCCTTTTAGCTTCATATGTCTTGTGCAGCTCCCACTCATACTGACTGTATACATCATTCCGATTGATTTCCCCCTTTTGCTGTAGCATAAAAGTATCCAAAATAATACTCCTTGAAACAGGACTCCATCTTTCATTTCTCACTTCATCCTCCTTCATTCTTACTTTCTTTTCGGTTGGAGTTTCTTTGGATGTCCCTTCTTAGAGTTTCCTCTTTCCTTTTTTCTTTTTCTAAGGCTACTTGGTCAAATATGGTACTGAGTGTAGCTTTGGCAGCAGCCTTAGCAGCCTTTTTTGTATCAGCCTCACTAAGTGGAACTTCTTCAACACTTACTTCTTTGTCAGCAGCAGTATAAACCTCCTCCGAAGGGGCAACTAGAACGTGAATGCCTGAAGCCTGTTGAACTAACCAGTGACAACTTTCAAAAACATATTTATTGGATTGATCAAAGTTGTCAATTATTATCTATTGAAGCCCTTCCATCTTAGCTTTATAATCTTCCTCCCCCTTTTTGGCTTCGAGGGCAATTGAGTTTGCAGAAGTGTGCAGTGACTCATCGATGTGAATTACAGTCTTTGTAAACTTATTCAGCAGGGTTTGTTGATTTGCGTTCAGAGTCACCATGGTGGCATCGAATTTCTGGATGTTATTAGCCACAACATGTGCATTCTGATTAACCACTGTCAGGTCATCCGTGTTCTTTTTGAGTCCTTGCATGAGAAGAGTAACAGCAGTACCAGCCTCTATATACTTGGCCTCGAACTTCTTTTCCATCACATCCAGCTTGTGATTAATTTCCACGACATTCTTGAGCATTAGATCCTCAGATTTCTTAATCCTTTTAACACTTTATTCTGTGCTTGCTCAAACGACAGTTTGAGCTCATCCACTATACCTTGAATGACGTTCACTGTGTGATTTGCTAGATTAGATCGAAGTGGATGTCCCTGAGGCAAGCCTTGGTATGGATATTCAGTAGATTCACTAGGGGAGCTTGATACATGCACTTTCTCCACTGGGGGGATAGGGGAAGCCTTTATAGATTTCTCAGGAATGCTCATCAGCCTCTGCTGAGAGGAATCCCCCTCCATTGGTGCACTAGATTTCTCATGATCTATCACTGGAGCTTGTTCCTCAGATGGAACTTAAGCATCATCCTGAGGCTCCATCATCTCCACCCTCTCCCTCAGGGATGTTTCATTTTCAACTTCATCATTCTCTTCTTCATCAGACTCATCTTCCATATCCTCATTCTCAACTGCAGCATCGTCCAAATCCTCCTGGTCTTCCTCATCATCACCTAGATCAGTGGCCAGGGTGTCAACTGCATCTTTAGCTATTTGAGAGATATCAGAAACAACATCAGTAGGAACAGGTATTGAGAGATCTGTCCTGTGAGTTCTAGTAGCAGGGGGTAGAGACTCCCTCTCGGTTCCTATAGCCAGCAGATCAGGAACTTCACTGAGTTCAGCCACGGAATCTGCTAGAGTTCTATTGTCCTCATCCCCATGGGACTCAGCCGGGGATTCATAGAGTTCTTCAGCAATGGCTGCTTGACCAATTCTTCTTTCCCATCTATCAAAGACACTCGAATCCATTTTCTTCAGATAATGTAGAGGAACTCCTTTGCTCATATCGAACCTATCTCCATCCAACTGATTGAGATATAGGCTGATGATTCGTCAAAAACTTGGAGTTCTGAGAGTATCCTTAATCTTCTCAAATAGCATAGCCCCCCAGTTGAATCTCTTTCGGCAGACTATAGCCACTAGAATCTTGAACATGTCTGCTGAGATGTGGTCGTGGGAGCCGGGTTTGCATATCAGTACTTTCCCTATGATGTCTGACAAGAGCTTCCCTTCCTCATTCATTTCCTTTCTCTTGATTGATTTGGTTCCTCGAGCCAATCCACAAAAGAGGAGAGTCCTAGCTCGATCCTCTTCCTCCAGATAATCTTCTTGATCAGAACTAGAGAGCTACAAATATTGTGTCAGTTTTCCTGCTTTCATCTTGATCCGTACACCGAAAATCTTACTCTTGATCACTATATCTTCGTCCTGTAGCCTTGCCGTTGTAAAGAACTCCAGCACTTCCTTATCTAGTATTTTGCATGGATGCTCTAGGATGAATGTAAGTCTGGCCTCTTCAAGCATGAGGATAATATTCTGGAACTCATCTGAGGCATGAGAAAAGCCTGTCCTAACCAATTCGCTTCAAGTGAAGAGTCTTGCTATGGTTCTAGGGGCCATTTCAAAACCTAACAGAAAATATTCAGGATTCGACACCCTATTAGAGCTGCTAGTATAGGAGACACACTTTAGACAAGACACAACAAGGAGGAGGGAACGTTACCCTAACACCGAGTGGTTTGGCGGGACGACGGTGACGAGATCGACGGGATCGACGGGATCGCCTGACGGAATGAAGTCGATGGAGATGGTGTCTGAATCTCTTGCATCCTTGGGACTTTGTCGACGGAACTATGCGAGAAGTAGGGATGCGAATCGTCGGGATGTGAAGGGTTGGCAGGATTTAAGCTATTTATATCATTACAAACCGGGGGGGTTCGACGGGATTTCGAAGTGCTTCTATCACTAGTCTAAGGAGAAAATCAATGAGCCTTTATTAAGCGACCAAAGTCGATCTTTTCTATACAAACTAGCCGAGGCGTGTTAATTTCAAGCCTTTTCCCCATTTTGTTTCTTGATCACGAACCTCGATCGAGTGGAACGGTATATTCTCCTTATACAAAATTACAGAGTATTACTAAGTGACAAATTGTAGTATTTTGCTACACCCACGGTAGGCATTACTTAAGTTCAAATGGACTAATTCACACCCATTGAGGTTCATTATCCATTATATCAATATATAATTACAAGGAATTCTTCAAATTGTATTTTAGGGTCATTTAACAGTTTCATTCTGTCATCAAGTGTGTGAACATATATGTGTATATATACATATAACCATTCACTTTTTAGAGTACGAATTGACAAATTCTTGTGGATAAATATGAGGATATATATAAATATAAACATCAAGATAATCTTACTCAAGTCTTGACACTGAATGCGTGTACCTGGGATCATAAAATTTATCATTCAGATATTCTATTTGAGGTACACCAGGTGTTCAATTTGAGTAATCCATTGTAGTTAGCATTGCTCTTATCCCATATACGTGTTCCATATCATTCTTGGAACATCTCATGTCTAGTTCCCATCATATTTACGGGAACCTAGACTATCCTGTATAAAAGAATTACCCTACCTTAGGAACCCAATATGTATTGGGTCCTAGGTTCTTGTCAGCATAAAATATTGAATGCCTTCCTAGAGGAATCCTGTCAGGAATGCTAACTCTACCCAGAGGAAATGGACATACCCTTGCCCTTGGCACAGAGGGATTGTGCCAACAATCTATGGCAAAGTGACCCACCTTGCCACAGCACAAACAATCATGAATGTTGTATCGCCGTTTTTGACCTGATCTACTGACTGAGGTAGTCATGATCTTAGGTCTAAACGGGACAGGGCAGGTTCTGTTCACAAATTTATCCTTTTCACCGTGACACGTGGGAGGGAGGATAGAGAGCATGTGGTGAGTGTCATGAGGCCTGAGAGATGGTGCCTTCCTTTCAGTCAGCACACTTCTAGGGGCCCCATGAGTACTTACTACATGTTTCCCAATCCCCCTTTCCTGTGTCTTGGGGTGGAAAGAGATGCAGTGAGAGCTGGTTCCTGTAGATTCATGATGAGTTGGGGCTGAGGCCGAGAATACAAAGGGTTCAGGATGAGCCTTGGGTATTCTCTCATGGGTAGCCATAACAACTCTTGCACTGTGGGCATTTCCACCTGAGGGCCGATCATTCTTGCAGTGACCATGGATGTTCCTGTGGTCATACCTGAAAGCATGATGTGTGCCCTTCCTACTCAAGGTGGGGGGTCTGAACACAGTTTCCCCATTTCTCCATGAATTAATGATTTGGGAGATCCACCCATATTCAGCTTTTCTCTTGATAGCATTGATGGGCAAAAATCGTCTCACGGACTACAATCCGAATAGGCAAGTGTACCTATCGTTTTATAGTATAGTGATAAAAATATATCAAGGTCATATAAAAACTCGGGGCAGGCAAGTACTATTACTCACAACGAATTGATTATCCTACCGAATGTTTGATGAGTTTTGAAAATGAAAATAAACTAAGTTTAAAAAGAGAAAATAAACTATTACGAGAAAAGTGCTCGATCGACGATTCACCTTGAAACAAAATAACGAAATAAATTAGTTTAGCATTTGCACTTCTATTAAGACCGTGACGGATCCGATATTAGGAAGTAATCTCGCTAGAGCATTAAATACCCTAACTTATAGACGTTTTGACTGAAATCTCTTTACAAGTAAAAATGGCCTAAAGTCGCATTACCGAAGTGATTCGCACTATTGGATTTGACTCCAATCCGGAGGATTTATGTCATCCTATCTCTAGGGGTGCGTTCAACTCCTTCCTTCCTTGAGTGATCTTTCAAATCAATGAGTCTCTCAACTTCTATGAATTGTGATCAAATGCCTAATACCGTATACAGGAATACGGAGTCGACACGATAAAAATCAAAGAAGGATCAAAAATAGAAGAATACAAATCCAAACATAAAATTAAGAATGCGTCATTTCATCGCAAAGATCGTCGCGATCGGGCACAAAATAAAATTAGCTTGACATGATTGAGAAGGAAATGAGAAAAAGAGAAAAAGAAAAAGATTTCATTGCATAATAAAAGAGAGGTACATGGAAAAATAAAATGGGCATTATAACATTACTTTAACAAAATAAAACATAAAGCATGAAACACTAATCTACATGAAATAAAATTCTCTAATAAGAACTCCTTCATATGCTTCACTAAAAAGAAACTACATATAAAAACTTCACTAAAAACTACTTAGCCAAACAAGAGGCAAAGGGTCCTTTATATAGGAGAGGGAGAAGATTCTAGATGAAAGTGGAAATGAAGGGAAGACAAGGGGGTGGTCGGCCTCATAAAAAGGAAGATTCATGCATGATAATTAAATGAGGGGAGAGAGAATGGGGCTACATGCATGCATGTCATTTTGGAAAATAAAAAGAAATAAAATAAATAATCAAGGGGGAATGGATGGGATTTAATTAAGGATGAAAGAGGGAGAAGGGGGGTGAATGAGAATAAAAGAGGGGAGAAAGAAATAAAAGAGGAGAGAGGGGAGGAAGAGGGGAACCGACCACATGCATGAATTATATTAGATGAAAATGAAAAGAAAATATAAAATAGGAAAGGGGGGAATGAATGTGGAATAAAGAAGGAAAAGAAAACAATAAAGGGAGAGAGAGAGGTGGCCGGCCACATGCATGAAGAATTGCATGCATGTGGTCGGGTTTGACATGAGGGGGCCTTCTTGGGCTTCAATGGGCTGCTACATGGAGTGGGATTTGATGTTGTGGGCTGCTTGTAGGCTTTGTGGGCTCGGGTAGGGCTAGGATTGCATGTAGGGGCTGCTTTTAATGTGGCCGAGCTGCATGGTGGGCTGCATGGGCTCGGGTTCTTCATGGAGTACATCTTGGAGGCTCGGTTTACATGTGTTGGGTTGCTCCAATGAAGGGCCGGGCTACACCATGGGTGGCCGGCTGCACTTGTATTAAAGGCGGCCAAGAGGAGGAGCTTGAACCTACAAGCAAAAAGATAAAACAAACATTAGTTAATTGTTTATAACATAACATTAATGAAAATAAAACATAACATATCATAGATTATAATAACATAACATAACATAATATTGATTAAACTAAACTTAACAAACATAACATAGTATATAAATATTTATATTTAAAATAAAACACAAGTTAAACATAGAACATAAATATCATAAAATTAAACATAAAAATGCATAACACAAATAATTAAACTAGGAATTTATACTTTATGAAAAGACATTAAAACATGAAATAACAAGCATGAAATATAAATAAACTTAGACTTTTAGGCTACTAAATTACCCCAAAAACGATGACTAAAGTTAGTCATCAAATTCCCCCATGCTTAGGCTTTTGCTATTCCAGAGCAAAAGGAAGAGAAATATTTATAAGACATTATAAAATTTGCAATTCAACTAAAAATTTATTTACATCAAAATCTAGCCAAAATTAAAATTTAGGGATTTATTAATTAAGTCCTAAATTATGAAATTAAGGTGAAAAGAGAGAAATATTTAGCCAAAAATTCTCTAATAAATTAACTAGCATTCAAATTTGAGTAAAGTGCAAACAAGATTAGATTGAATTATAAAAACCATAACTTGAAAGAAACTTAAGGAAAAATTACAACCTACTACTTATGTTCTCCCAATATTTTAATTTAAAGACTAAGACAATAATATTGGCTAAGGGGTTTAGGGTGAAAATTAACATGAAGAGGTCTTTGATTGGAGGTGATCATCATTATTTTTTTCTTCACACCCCACATAATTTTGTTTTTTGAATAATATATATGTAATACCAGAAAATGATAGACTAACATCCTATCACTTCCCCCGATATATATGAACTTTTAATTCCTTTCCTCATCTTTGGGTTGCATATGTGTACTAGAGAATAAGGAACTAACATCTCCTTATTCCCATGACATATGATCTAATAAATAAAAGAAAAAAAAGAATTGGGTAAGAATAAGGGGTTAAACAAGATTTTTAGAAAATAAACTAAAATACTAGAGAGCAACTACTAGTAGATTGAGATTTCCTAAGAATCTAAAAGCATGAGGTAATAATCATTAGAATTCAAAATTGTTAAGCAAAATTACTACAAAATTGAAACTATTTAAAATAAAAGAGAAAAAGTGCTAAATAAATTACTCTAAGCAAATTAAAATCATAAGATGATCTTTAAAACTAAATCACTAAATATTATATTAAACTAAATACGATGAAATAAAAGATTAGCAAATAAAATGCTTATAAACAAACTCAAACTAAATTTCTTAAAATAACAAAAAGCTAAGCATGAGGTTTATTATTTTTTGATTTTTTGACATTTTTTCATCATTTTTTTCTGGGTTTTGAAATATGATCTTTTTTTGGAATTTTTGATTTTTTTCTAATTTTTTTGGTTTTTTTTTAATAAGGCTAAATAAAAGCAGTACTAAAGAAACTTAATAAAACTATACTAAAGTTTTTTTTTGTAAAACTTTAAAACATTTTTTTTAGAAAATAAAGAAGAAATAAAATAACTAAACCCTCCCCCATGCTTAAATTTTGCATTGTCCTCAATGAAAAATAAAAACAAGAAAGAAAGAGCAAGAAGAATGGGGTGGGGGGATGCAATCTAGTAAATACTTAAAAAGAAAACAACTTCCCCGAATTCGTAAGGCTGAATGCAGATGTCGCTCCCCCATGCTTGAGCTGGACACCGGCTCAGGCCTAAGGAAGAGAGGAGAGGATGGAGCAAAACGAACCGCCGGGGGTTTTATTCCTACAAAACAAAAAGAAAAGAAAAAGAAATAACAAAAAGGATAAGCAAGGGGTGCCTCCCAAAAGCGCTCTTTGTTTAACGTCGTCTGAGCCCGACGTTATTGGATAGCTAAATGGATAATAAAAAGTAAAGTGAAGTGCTAACTCCCTAAGTATGCGGTTAGGGGAGTAAATCAAAAAAAAGAAAAATTGAAAAATCGCATCGACATGCGGTGGAATCTTCAAGGGAATGACGCCCGGAAATGAACAGACAGAGTTATAGAAGAACTCCGCCGTATGTAACATGGGAAAGAAAGGGTCGTCAAAAGAAGAAGAAAGAAAAGAAGAAGAAATAGAAAGAGGAATAAAAGAAGTTAAAAAAGAAATTTCATCAACGGAAATTTCACAAGGAGAATGAGGGACTTGTGAAATTTCGGGAGAAGAAGGGGTAGAGAGGACTAAAGAAGAATTATCTAAAATAAAAGAAGAAGAAAAAGACTCGCTAAAACTAGAAAAGGTTGGAACAGTTAAAGTTGAGATTGAAATGGAATCACAAACGTCTTCAGAAGGAGAAATATGAGACGTCTCGTCATCCTCAACGGGTAAGAAGCACGCCGGAATATCCATAGAGGTGTCTTCCAAAGGAGGAAGGAAACAATCCGGGATATCCGAATAGTTATCCTCCTCTAGAGGAATAAGACAAGCCGGGATATCCGGTGACTTATTACATGAAGAATGTGGAGGAGACGGAGAAGAAGACGAAGAAAATGAAGCGGCCTCATGAGAAAAATAATCCATAATGGTTTTGAAATGCAAATTAATATTATCAAGATAAGTTTGCAATTCAAGAAACCCATTATCGATAGAATTAAAATTAAAATTTGGAGGCACGGCGCTTTGCGGGGCAAAATCATAAGAAAAATAAGACGGGTTCCCCATCTCCCAAGTTGGATAAAAATTGGAGCAAGGGTCAAATTGGCCATTTTGACCTTCCCCAGAAAAATTAAAATCAAAAGAGGGAGGGGTTCCCGAAAGGCATTCAGAATAAAAGTGGTCGGGCGGCCCGCAAAAAGCGCAAAAATACGATGATTCCATAAAAAAAACAGTTACCAAAAAGAAAAAGAAAAATTAATAATTTTTTTTTGATTTGTTTATATATATATATATATATATTTTTTGAAAAATAGATTTTTTAGTGGATTGGATCTCGAACTTCCCAAGGGCTACCCGGTGAAGGGTTCGCAAGGTACTAGGTAAAATAGTGGCGCTTAAAGCCCCTTACCCTTTTCGAGAGATTTTAGGTTGGGTAGAAATTAGATGATGTGGGTTGATTATAATATATAATAATAATAATAATGATAATAATTTTTTTGTTTTTTTTTAGTAGAAGTAATAAATTCGAGGCTTTCGTAATATTGCAAAATAAATCCCCGGCAACGGCGCCAAAAACTTGATGGGCAAAAATCGTCTCACGGACTACAATCCGAATAGGCAAGTGTACCTATCATTTTATAGTATAGTGATAAAAATATATCAAGGTCGTATAAAAACTCGGGGAAGGCAAGTACTATTACTCACAACGAATCGATTATCCTACCGAATGTTTGATGAGTTTTGAAAATGAAAATAAACTAAGTTTAAAAAGAGAAAATAAACTATTACGAGAAAAGTGCTCGATCGACGATTCACCTTGAAACAAAATAACGAAATAAATTAGTTTAGCATTTGCACTTCTATTAAGACCGTGGTGGATCCGATATTAGGAAGTAATCTCGCTAGAGCATTAAATCCCCTAACTTATAGACGTTTTGACCAAAATCTCTTTACAAGTCAAAATGGCCTGAAGTCGCATTACCGAAGTGACCCGCACTATTGGATTTGACTCCAATCCGGAGGATTTACGTCATCCTATCTCTAGGGGTGCATTCAATTCCTTCCTTCCTTGAGTGATCTTTCAAATCAATGAGTCTCTCGATTTCTATGAATTGAGATCAAATGCCTACTACCGTATACCGGAATACGGAGTCGACACGATAAAAATCAAAGAAGAATCAAAAATAGAAAAATACAAATCCAAACATAAAATTAAGAATGCGTCATTTCATCGCAAAGATCATCACGATCGGGCACAAAATAAAATTAGCTTGGCATGATTGAGAAGGAAATGAGAAAAAGAGAAAAAGAAAAAGATTTCATTGCATAGTAAAAGAGAGGTACATGGAAAAATAAAATGGGCATTATAACATTACTTTAACAAAATAAAACATAAAGCATGAAACACTAATCTACATGAAATAAAATTCTCTAACAAGAACTCCTTCATATGCTTAACTAAAAAGAAACTACATATAAAAACTTCACTAAAAACTACTTAGCCAAACAAGAGGCAAAGGGTCCTTTATATAGGAGAGGGAGAAGATTCTAGATGGAAGTGGAAATGAAGGGAAGACAAGGGGGTTGCCGGCCTCATGAAAAGGAAGATTCATGCATGATAATTAAATGAGGGGAGAGAAAATGGGGCTACATGCATGCATGTCATTTTGGAAAATAAAAAGAAATAAAATAAATAATCAAGGGGGAATGGATGGGATTTAATTAAGGATGAAAGAGGGAGAAGGGGGGTGAATGAGAATAAAAGAGGGGAGAAAGAAATAAAAGAGGAGAGAGGGGAGGAAGAGGGGAGCCGGCCACATGCATGAATTATATTAGATGAAAATGAAAAGAAAATATAAAATAGGAAAGGGGGGAATGAATGTGGAATAAAGAAGGAAAAGAAAACAATAAAGGGAGAGAGAGAGGTGGCCAGCCATATGCATGAAGAATTGCATGCATGTGGTCGGGTTTGACATGAGGGGGCCTTCTTGGGCTTCAATGGGCTGCTACATGGAGTGGGATTTTATGTTGTGGGCTGCTTGTAGGCTTTGTGGGCTTGGGTAGGGCTAGGATTGCATGTAGGGGCTGCTTTTAATGTGGCCGAGCTGCATGGTGGGCTGCATGGGCTCGGGTTCTTCATGGAGTACATCTTGGTGGCTCGATTTGCATGTGTTGGGCTGCTCCAATGAAGGGCCGGGATGCACCATGGGTGGCCGGCTGCACTTGTATTAAAGGTGGCCAAGAGGAGGAGCTTGAACCTACAAGCAAAAAGATAAAACAAACATTAGTTAATTGTTTATAACATAACATTAATGAAAATAAAACATAACATATCATAGATTATAATAACATAACATAACATAATATTGGTTAAACTAAACTTAACAAACATAACATAGTATATAAATATTTATATTTAAAATAAAACAAAAGTTAAACATAGAACATAAACATCATAAAATTAAACATAAAAATGCATAACACAAATAATTAAACTAGGAATTTATACTTTATGAAAAGACATTAAAACATGAAATAACAAGCATGAAATATAAATAAACTTAGACTTTTAGGCTACTAAATTACCCCAAAAATGATGACTAAAGCTAGTCATCAAGCATCTATCTTGGAAAAGTTAGAAACTATCCTCTTCTCGGTCTCTAGACGACTCTCTAGATCCGAGATCTTTGAGTCCTTTAACTTGATGGATTCTAATTTGAGATTAATCAAGTTCTTCAGCTGAGCAATCTCCTTAGCTTGCTACTCCACAAGTATGTTGCTCTTCTGAAGGGCACTCTCAAGGGAATCAAGATTTTCAATCTTTTGATTGAAGCTATCCATATCCCTTACACCACTAGAAGGACAACCCTCTGAACTATTCCTGTTTTCAGGAACTTAAAGGGGAGAGGAGCATGATGAAGAAGTTACCTGATCCTGACTTTGATGTTCTGGGTCAGCGTTAAGATCGGTAGAGGTTGTTGGGTCAGCTTCATCAGAACTGCTTTCCTCAGCCTCTTCTTCAGTCTCTGACATAGACACAGGAGCCCTGATACTGAGAGATTGGTCTTGACCTTCATCTTAGGAAATGAGGACCCCCACATAGGCTTCATCCTCTTGCTGACAACTGGTCCCTGCTTTCTCTGATCCCTCCATGAGGTCTGAGATGGTTTGCCATATGGACTTGGCCGTCCTACACTTGTCCACTATTGAACGAGATACACCAGACCAGACGTCAGTGATGATCTGACGAATCAACTTGTCCAAGTTGAACAGTGAGAGCTCGGTCTCATACATCTCTTCAGGACTCTTGGGGATTTGGAGATCCTTTCCTGAGCTGGAAGCCTTCATGGGAATAAAGGGACCCTCTTCCAAGATGAGTGATGCTCGATGGTCGATGGCCTCTAGATGAAACATAACTCTCATCTTCCAGATGGGATAATACTCCGTTGTGCAAGCAGGGAGTCTCAAAGGAGAGACATCAGAGTCCAGCTCCATGCTTGAGTCTTGTCATCTTCTTGACACTAGAACCGGGATCTTACTCAAGGTGTTTATCTTATTGCTGAGTAACCTCCCTCTGATACCACTTGAAAGTCACACTAGTGTCAACTATCTTTACCTAGGGGGGGACAGGTGATGCGCAGTCATTTTGCGGAATTAAAAATTTACCTGCACAATAAAAGAAGACAAACAGAACAAAGAAAGACATAGGCAGTTATAGTGGTTTCTCGATTTGGGTACGTCCACTTTCCCCCTTTGACCTATCTCCCAACAAGGGACGACTCGGTCACTTCACCAATAGGATTGAAATCCAATCCTCACACTAATGGAAGGAACCCTTCCACTCGAAGGAGTCACCACTCCTCCACCACGGGTTGCACCAAACCCTTACAATGAGGAACCAACGTTCCTTTACAACAAAAGTAAATATGGAATGTATAAGATACAAAGTACGTTTGGAGCGCTTGGTGTCCCTCTTCGTTCAATGTAGCGTTCTTGAAGAAAATGAAGAGTCCACGACCTAAGCACTCTCTTGGAGAGGATCTCCTCGAGATCGGCGGCGGCAAAAATTGCGACGGCGATTCTTTCGAGATCAGCGGCGGAAACGGAGTGCGGCGGCGATGCTTTGTAGATCCAAACTTTGTAGCAAAGCTAACAAGGTCTACCAACGATCTTACTTGGATCGATCGTCTCAATCAATTCGGAAGGGGAAGGTATTCCCTTCAACAAACCAAGAGACAAAGGATCTCAAGATAGACACGTGATACACATTGCTTGGCTAAGCTTCTGTCGCCGGGAGATCAGGAAGAATCCACGATCAGCGGCGGCGACCTTCTTCACGAACGACGACGGCGGCAGAAGAAATACCGCGATCAATTAGGTCATGCGAGGCGGCCGTTCCTTTTCTTGGTGTTCACTCTTACCTTCGTTCAAAATAGAAGAGTATTTATACAGTAGAATAATCCATTATGACCGTTGTGGGCCCCACCAGTAGAAACCCTAAGTCCGGTTCAAAACAGCGCCTGAACATTTGGTCCGGTCCAGCGAGCCAACGAAAATCGCCTAAGGCAAATTCGGCGGGAATCATTGGTGATTCTCGTCGAATTCTACTTAGAAGATTTCTAGCTGAAAAAGCAAGCCATCCGGAGTGAATCGGCTAGAATCACAATTCATTCTCGACGAATCGGCGAGAATGCAAAGTCATTCTCGACGATTCGACGAGAATCACTTAGTGATTCTCGCCGATTCTGCCTTAGCAGAATTCTAGACGGCGCTTAGACAGCCGGAAGCATTTGGCGAGAATCGGCTAGTGATTCTCGACAATTCGGCGAGAATCACTAGTCGAATCGGCGAGAACCACTTAGTGATTCTCGTCGAATCTTACTTAGACAAATTTTTGTCTATCTTCCCGTGAGCTTGTCTTTGACCCATTCTTACTCCTTGCCTGCTCTTGATCTATCACTGTCCTGTACCTTAAAGTAAGTACACACCAATAGAGAGAGTACACGTAAGTCAACACACTGATTTGCTCAACGAGGGATTACGTTGCGCAGACCCGTGTATATTGACCTACTGCACCCTGACATTGGTGTGTACTTAGCGTGGAGTAACTGCAAGCACAACTTAAAGATATATCATCAAATACATTATGAATTCATCTTAGCTTGACAGGAGGCTTCCTCAAATCCAGGTAATTGTGGATACAATACCCAACACATTGCATTATGGAAGTCCTTCCTGAGTGAGTCCATCATTAAGACTTCCTCCCTCAGATTCTCTCCTCAGCCTTAAGAGATTTGATCTCCTTGGCTTGAGTTCTTGCAACTCTACGACATTTGTCGTAGCCTTTGATCAACTCTTTGTACTGAATTATGAGTTCAGATTCATCATCAGACGAACAGTTCTCATGATCATGGTTAGAAGCATCTGATTCAGAGAGAGGGGTATGAGAAGTTACCTTCCCAGTGAACTGGGGTTCTTCTTCTTCATCTGTATATTCCATGAGCCCAAAGTAGACTTCCTCCTCATCACTATACTTAGATGAGTCTGTGTCGCTGATGGTCTTGGCCTTCTTGGCTACCATGATTCTTTCTGTTTTCTTCTTATTTTAAGAAGTTTTCTTTTCCTCTCTTCTTCCACCCTCCTTCTGCTTGTGAGGGCAATCAGCTATAATGTGTCTTGGCTTATTGCAATAATAACAGACTATGTCAGAAGAAATATGTTTGTTCGGTTTAGAATGATACCTGTCTTGTCTACTTGAGCCTTTCTTGTAACGATCACCATCATGACATGATCTTCTTGACAAGGCATCTTTGCCTCTCCATTGTTTCTTCTTGTTCAAGAATTTCTTAAACTGCCTTGAAAAAAGAGAAAAATCTCCTTCAGATAATTCTGAGCCTGAGGTACTTGGCTCTAAGGGTTCTTCTTCACTCTCTTCTTAAGCGGGGGCAGGAGATGCAGCTTTTGACTTCCTTGATATGTCTGTCTTTAGAGCGACAGACTTCTCCTTGGATGAAGATTGATTCTTCTCTTCTCCAGCTTTTCTTGAGTTGATTTGCAATTCATATGACATAAGCTTTCCTAAGAGATTTTGCGGGTCAGTCTCTGCTAGCTTGCAAAACTCTCGGATAGCACAAACTTTGTTATCCCATTCCTTAGTCAGGGATCTCAGGAACTTATCATTCAGTTCTCCATTGGTGAAGACCCAGGCATAGACTCTTAGGGCATTGACAATCTTGAAGGAACTTTCAATGGTATCTGCAATAGAGTCCTTGGGACCTTATCAGAATGCTTCATATTTCTGGTTTAGGAGGGATCTTCTGTCATCCCTAACCACTTCAGTGCCTTCCATCAAGATGATAAGAGACTGCCACATTTCCTTGGCGGATTGGCAGTGAATCAGATTTGGTAACATCAAATCATCGACTGCACTTGAGATTATATTTTTGGATTTCTTGTCTAAGGAGACAAGTGCAATCTCATCTTTATCAAGATCTATAAGCTTCTTTGGAACTTGCTTAGTAGAGTCAATGGTGGAGGTGGTCATAGGAACATAAGGTCCTTATTCCACTACCATGAAAATTCTTGGATCTACAGCTTCCATGAAGAACTTTATTCTCTCTTTCCACATAGCAAAATTATTCTTTGTGCATAGAGGAAGCTTCGCAAAATCCTTGGCTCTGTCCATGCTTATATCCTCTAGAGACAACTAGGATCAAATCTGTTCAAGGTGTTAACATTTTTGATGAACAACCTCCTCTGATACTAATTGAAAATTTTTAAGTTGTCTACCTAAATCACCTAGAGGGGGGTGAATAAGCATGATCTGTATCTTTTTGCGGAATAAAAATTTGTAAGAGAGATGCACAGAAAGTAAACAAGCATTCATAGACGAGACCAAAAATTATAGTGGTTCCCCAACCTTGGCTACATCCACTTTCTACCTCACCGATCTAGCAACACACTAGACTCGACTACTTCACTAATCTCTCGGATTGAAAACAATCCTACAACTCGGAACAAAGTTCCTATAACTCAGAGCAAAAAAACACTCCTACAATAACTCAAAGAATATCTCCTATAACTCGGAGTAAAAATCCTTCAGAACTCGGAGAATAACTCCTACAACAGTATAATGAATTTACAATCAGAAAAACTATCTTATCTTCACAGATCTGGTTGAACTCGGCTTCTTCCTTCTTGAAAAATTAAACAGCCCTTATTAGAAAAGATGAGGAAGAAATCTGAGAAACCTTGGATCTGAGAAATTTAGAATCAGCACGATCAAGGAATAGATCTGGAGATGTCAAAAATCTTGATCTGTTGAAACTTCTTATTCTGAATATCTGGATCGAGAGAGAAGATCGGTGAATGAAGACAGAGCGGAGGCAGAAGCGCTTCTCGATTTGGAGATTAATGACAGATTCAGAAACTCCGTAATTCTTCTTGTTAGGGTTAGACGATTTTGATAAGACCTTTTATAGGACTTGGCTAACGGTCATAAATATATTAAATGCATGCCACGTGGACCAATCAAGTGCTAATCATTTTTGAAATTACTTCTGCCGGGACTTAAGAAAATTTCAGAAATCGGTATTGCATTTCTCGGGAGAGTCAATTGTACTTAAGAAGATGTTTTCTATCTCTCGAGAAGAATTATGAAGTTCTCGAGAAAAGTACTTAGGAAAAAATGTAGAGGTGGAAACTAGCTATCTCGAGAATGAGAATAAGTACTCGAGATGAATAAACTTTTGTTTTAGAGAACAAGTATTCTGGTACTCGAGAACAAGGAAATATCTCGAGAAAAGATTTTTGATTCTCGAGAAGAGAAGTCAAGGTCTAGAGAAAAGGTTTCTTGTTCTCGAGAACTATACATGGCCTTCTCGAGAAAAGTCATTGGCTTCTCGAGAAAAATACTTAGAGAAAGTTTTGACTTGAATTAAAGTAACTCGAGAAGAAGAGATATGATATACTCGAGTACACATAGCTTTCTCGAGAACTGCACTAGGCTTTCTTGAGAACTGCTTCTACTACTCGAATACCTGACTGATCTCACTCGAGTAAAAACTATAGTTCTACTCGAGTATAAAAGTTCCTACTCGAGAAAAATACTTAGAAATTTTCTATAAGTCTGAAAACTTATTTTCTTCAAGAAATTCAGCAACCAACTTCTCCCATGGCTTTAGTGTTTGAAAGAGAAGTGTGTCCCAATAGAGAGGGTACACATGAGTCAACACCATGGATCAAGGGATTACATTATATGGTCATGTGTTTGGTGACTCATTATAGATTGACAATGATCTACACTTGGCAATTATATCCTGCAAACACTCAACTAGAAAAGACATCAAATACAAACTTAATTGATCTTAGTTCAAGGTGACTTCATACAAATCTGGGTTATTATGGATGCAATGCCCAAAATCAGGACGTCGCGAGTACGCTCAGAGAACACTTGGCCCAGTTGCCCCAGCTGCGTATCTAAGTTTCTCATGGAGGTGGCCTGAGTGGCCATGTTAGATTGGGCCAACTCCACGAATTTATCCATCATCTCTTCTAACGCACTCTTTCATGTCCCTTACGCATTCAGATTATAACTCGACTGCGGCAGTTGCAGCTGGCTTGAGATGCTTGAGCATCAAACTGATGCTGGCCTCCCTGCCACCTTTGACCGAGAGAATTTTGGTTCCAGGAGAAATTCGGATGATTTCTCGCATTCAGATTATAATCATTGTTATAAGGAGCAGCGTGGTTCTGATTATTTATAAAGTTCACACTCTCGTCAGCAGATATACCTAAGGGATCAGCAAAAGCTTCTTCAGCAGGGCACTCATATGTATGATGTTCGTGCTTTCCGCAACCTTGCACGAAATAGCCATCACTTATGCTGGAGGAGGGGTCGATCTGGTCAGCAAAATCATCCCATCCATAGTAGGATGGCTCACCTTAGCTTGCGGCCACACCGCATTCACCTAGAACAAATTTCTTGCACCCCTAGGTGCATTTTTCCAACAGTCCAATATGTGTTATAAGAAGCGGTGTTATAAAGGAGCCGCAAAGCCTCGTTAGGAGTCAGGTTGATGATAGTGCATGTTGGAACCCCTAGGTGATTTGGGCTAGGTTCTCTTCTTAGGGTGTGACCCATATTGATAGAAGGGTCAAGTTTTATGTCTTTCTAGTCTTAGGTCAGTCCTACAGATGGAAGATCAAGGACATGCCTGAAGACAGCTCCAAAATCAGCCCTAGAAGAAAATTCTCTCAGTCTGTTCCCAGGTCGACGAACTCTAAGTGAAAGAGAAGAGTTCTGAGTTCGACGATTTGGTCTTAGAAGAAAAATTCTGTGGTCTGCGAAGTCTGTGTTTCACTCAATGCTCTCAATGCCAAAGATCACTCAGCGCCATAATTATCTCAACGCCATAGTTCACTAAAAGCCAAAGTTTACTCAGAGTCAAAGATGACTCAACGCTCTCAATGACTCAATGCCAGATGTGTTATTATCTCAACACCTTCAGTTTGACCAAGTTTTGAGGTCGACAAAATTCAGATTCTCAGGTCGACGAACTTAGAGCATAGAATCCGTCAGTTTATGAAGTGCAGTTGTTCGCAGAGCTCAGGTTGACGAACAGTTCTGAGGTCGACGATCTTTGATCTCAGGTCGATGAAAGTTGTTCTCTGGTCGACGAAAACTGTAAGTCATATTGTTATTTATTCTTTTTTTTCTGTCTCTTGATTCTATATCTATTATAGGTCGTTAATTCCCTGGATAATAGATGCACTTATATCCTTTAAATCGAGTCATTACTGGCAGCATTGATTGTAAATATTTTCCATAGAATTAATTGCTTATATCTCGGGACAGACATAGAATAGAATATATGACAACATACTTGCCGGTTTTCATTTCCAAGATTTCGGCTGAGCATTTATTACAGGTTTTTGAATTCAAACTTGAGGCAGCTATCATTTTGATCATCTCTCTGCCAGATAAAAAAAAAGGATCACACTCTTTGATACTAATACAGAAGAAAATATGAAAAAGAAAGAGAAAAATAACTGCTCTCAAAAGAAGAAGAAGAAAGAACATCAATCACAATCAAGAGTCTTTCTTCCCCTCCTTCTTTGTTTCTAGGATCTCAAGTGACAAGAATATTCAATCAGTCAAAGGATCCCTGGAGAGTTGATCTTATAGCAAAAGACCTTCACCCTAGCAAAGTTTCCCTTCCTGAACAACTATTAATCTCAGGGGGAGCTTTGACAATATCTGAAGAATTCTCAAGACTTCTCTCATTTGTTTGAGAAAAGAGGAGTCCAAATCAACCTCTCTTCCCCACCTCTATACAGGGTTTTAATTCCCTTCAAAATTATTCTAGTTGCAAGTCTCCTTCCAAAAGACTTGGGTTGGTTTTTGAGCACCTGATCAAAAGCTCATTGGTGGCAGTCACATGATCAAAACCTGTAGTGGATTCCTACCTAGGATGGTAGAAGAGTGGATGTACCCAAGTTTGGGGAACCACTATAAATTTCTTGTGTTGTCTGTGTGGCTGTGATTTTCATGTGTGCTTGTGCTGTGATATATTTTGCTGAGTAGCTTAGTTATCCGCTCTCTAGTTCATTTGCTGCACTTATACACTCTTACACTTATATCATAGTAATATATTTTACTAAAGATTTTTTTAATTCCGCAAAAATCAAAAAGATTTTAACAACTCTATTCACCCCCCCCCCCTCTAGAGTTTATCAGAGTTTACCCTATCTTTCAATTGGTATTAGAGGTTATTTCTATCCATTTCTTTCAGTGCCTCCAGCCACCGCGTCGATCATATCCCTATAATTAGGCTCAATTGCAAAATAAAATATTTCAACCAAATTCCACGGCTCACAGCCGTGTTGGGGACATCGACGCTGCAGATTAGCAAATCTCTCCCAGGCCTCAAATAATGTTTCCTGATCTAGCTGCCGGAAGGTAGCTATCTCCCTTCGGGCGTTCACTATTTTGTCTATTGGGTGGAATTTGGCTAAGAAATTCGAGGAAAGAGCCTCCCACGTAGTTGTAGTCCCAGGAGCAATAGTGTGGAGTTAGGTTTTCGTCTTGTCCCTTAGTGAAAATGGGAACAGCCTTAGCTTCACCATGTCATCAGTAATACCGACGTAGTGGAAGGTGCCACAGATCTCCGAGAATTCCTCCAGATGGAGTTGCAGATCCTCACTTGGCAGGCCAAAAAATTGTGTGTTATTGCGGATCATGTTGAGGATGGCGGGCTTTATCTCGAAATGGTTGTTCACGATGGCTGGACTGAAACCAAGATAAACACTTACCGCGGTGGGGGTAGTGAGGTCGCGCATTGTCCTAATGCGGGTTGGACCTCCTCCCGGTCCTCAATGACCCGTTCACCAAGGCCATTTCCTTCTTGACCTAAATCTTCCATTCTTTCTCTACCTTCAGCAGCAGCACGACGGCAGGCTCTCCTCGCTCGTGCGGTTTCAAAATCAACTCCAATATCTTCACCTCTATTCCTGGGATTTGGATCTGTCATACAACGCACAAAAACCGATCAAAATGCCAAAAGCACTTACAACAACTTTTCCAACAGAAAAATACACACAACGGTTGCACTACCCGGCAACGACGCCAAAAACTTGACGCAATCACGACAAGTGCACCGATTGTAGTCAAGTAATAAACTGGGGGAGTTATCCTCCGAGTATCAAATCTCTCTAGGAGTGTAGATTGGGAGTGTGTTCTTCCTCGTTGGAAAGTGATTGCAAATGCAACAAAGGTTTGGGGGAGGAGTTTTGTTCTACAACTACTAAAATCAATTACGCGGGTCGCCTTCACCGCTTCGCAAGGGTGGAATACTCTGATGAGTATTAGGGCGTGCGGTCGTAATCGTTGAGGGTCGAAAGCACCACTTTTCCAAGCTAGCCCCTAACACATGTTAGTGTGGCGCATCACCAAGCTACAACCCAAAAGCAAGCCAAGGAAGCAAAACCAAACTAAGAACTACAATAACAGTTATAATAATAAACCATCATGAACATGGTTTAGTTCCTAGCAAGTTTAGTAAACATCCAAAGCAAAGAAACACATCTAAATGAGATAAAAGAGGAGATTTACAACCCAACGCGTGAAGGAAAACCATGACTCTCGGCCGGAGTCGAAGGTTATCGGTCTTCGTCCGGGTTCAGTCAGTGGTTGACGTCCGAGGAAGCTCGAAGCACTGTCACCTACTTCAAAGGTGTTTTAGTCGTCTTCTTCACGATCCGTGAAGGTTGGTAGTCGCCGGAAAACTCTCCAATGGTAGCAAGAAGGAGCTCCAAATGCTCCTCTTGAGAAGGAGATGAAGGAAACAACGGAAGATCTTTGCTTGCGGTGAAGTTTGGAGGAAGAATGGTGGCCGAACGAGCTCTCCAAGGAGGAGAAAAAATGTGGCTAGAGGAAGCTTTTCCACCTCAGAGAGACAGAAATGGCGGACTGATCCTCTCTTCAGCCAACTCCTGAACTTAAATACAAGAAGGTAAGAAAAATGGTCACGCACGATTTGGCGCACGACCGTGCATTAATCATGCGATATTAATTTCCAGGACAAAGATTGCAGATAAAAATGCGTTGACCCGTGCATTTTACTCGCGCACGAATGCTTCCTTCCGTGCGTGAAGGAAAACACACGGGTAACCATAGAGCGCTAGAATACCCAGCAAGTAGGTGGAACCGTGCATTTTACTCGTGCACAGGCACTTCTGTCCGTGCGTGAAAAATCACACGATTAACCACAAAGCACCATAAACTAAATAGCTACATGAAAACCGTGCGTTTTCCTTCGCGCACGGTTCAAAAGAAACCGTGCGTAAAGATTGTTGAGCTCCACTCGATGATATTCGTCGAGCTCCACTCGACTATTTTCCTACTAAAGAAAACACACGATCGGGCATAAAGCGTGCGCTAAGGAAACACATGACCGTGCGTTTTCCACAAAATAGAATTCCTGACTTGGGGGAAAACAGACCACCTGCACAGCAAAAACCAAAGCTGGAGCACAAGCTCCCAGCAACAATACACAGCATAAAAAACCAAATCCGAACGAGGAGTACCCCAGTACTTACCCCCGACATCCCGGTGCAATTTTGCAAACCAAAATGGGTCGAAACAGTGCAACAATGGCTAAGTGAAGCCCTAATCAAATATATGACTTTTCCTACCAAAATAGTAGTGCACATGCAAGATAATAAGCCCAGATGAGTCCAAATAACCCTATAAAATTCGAACTCATCAGTAAGCATCACTCAACGCCAAAACACTTAGATAGATTTACTATTTCTTGGCGTTGAGTGAGTAACCTTCACTCAACGCCAAACTACTTAGAATATAAATCTGTTTCTAGACGTTGAGTGATTCAGCTTCACTCAACACCAACTTGCTTTATCAGCTTTCTGCTGCTTGGCTCTAGTGAGTGAGCATCATTCAACGCCAAACCCCTTAGACAAAATTCTGTCTTCACTAGGCGTTGATAACGCTGAGTGAGAAACCTCCACGCAACGCTTTTTTCCATGACCATATTTCTGCCTTTGCAGCATCTTATGCATTGAGAGCGTTAAGTGAGCAGGCCTCACTCAACGCTTTCTGCCTTAGCCAATTTTATATATTTAAAAACACTGGCTTTGACTGACTCAGCCTGCCTTACTTTGAACTGAGTTCAACGAATGGTGAACTGAGCTCGAAGAACTCTGAACTAAGTTCGACGAATTCTCAACTGAGCTCGATAAACTCAGAATCTCAAGAACTGAATTTAGCTCGACGAATGGTGAGTTGAGCTCGACGAACTCTGAACTCAGTTCGACGAATTCTGAACTGAGCTTGACGAATGGTGAGCTCAGTTCGAAGAACTCTGAACTGTCTCAATGCTTCCTTCTCAGCTGTCTCAGCGGTTATACTGAGACATTCTTCTCAGAAGTCTCAGCTATCTCGACGCTTTTTCTTTAGTCAAATTATCTGACTTCCAGCTTACTCTTTTTGTTCATTTGTCCAATCAAGGACAACCTGCATTGACTGTCTCAATGCTTCCTTCTCAGCTGTCCCAGCGGTTATGCTGATACTTTCTTCTCAGCTATCTCAGCTATCTCGACGCTTTTGCCTTAGTCAAATTATCTGACTTCCAACTTACTCTTTTTGTTCACCTGTCCAATCAAGGACAACCTGTATGCATAAACTTAAGCACACATTAAATACAACTATGCTCTTAGTATTAATGGTGATGCCTCTTCAAATCCACTCTAGGAAACATTGTGGGCAATGGACCAAATATTAGGCATTGAGTGAACTGCCTTCACTCAACACTTTTGTCCTTAGACAAATTTCTTAACAGCAATACTACGGCTTTGACTGCATGTAGTTCTATCGAAGCTTTTGGTTCTAGAAGTTGAGTGAACTGCCTTCACTCAACTCTTCTGGACTTAACCAGATTTCAACTTTGGCAACACTGAGGCTTTGAATTCCTGAGCATCAGTCGATGCTTTTTGGCCTCTTGGCATTGAGTGAACTGCCTTCACTCAATGATTCTAGACTTAGCCAGATTTCTACTTTGCCAGTATCCTGTTATAAGTCCATATGTCTTTGATGCTCAGACTACCTATCAAATTAGTTCAACAAAGAACGACCTACATACATTGCGCTTAGAGAATGCATCAAATACATTCATGTGTATACCATTAAACTGTGAGCCTTCTTCAATTTTAGGTCATTGTGATCAATTGACATGAAAGACTAGACATGTCATGCACTAGGCATCTTGCCGCCATAGCCTTCAGCTTGTCCATCCGGACATGCCCAAGTATCTCATGCTAAATATATGTGCTATCATTAACTCTCATCTTGTCAATATAGGAACTTGTCGCCAAAATGAACTTGTCCTTCACCCTCCTAGCAAAATGAGTAACATCAGCTTTCACCGCTTTAGCATTTCCCTCGGCATCGACCACTTCTTGTCGATTGTCACCACTGACAACTTCCCAGAGATCCTCGCCAAGAAGATAACTCTCCATGCACGACCTCCATCTTTTGAAGTTGGCCTGCATAAATAATTCAATTCCAATCCCTCTTGCAAATCAGCTTCTATTGTAGTCAACTGAATCACTTGATCTTCACAAAGGTATACCAACCTAAGATTGGTGAATTACTACTCTTCAACACCCCTCTGATACCATGTGAAAATTTATGGGAAGCTGAAAACGAGATCATAGGAACACTCAACAATAATTGAAGATAAGTAAAAAATCACTAGCAACATCAGTACAATAGTTTCCAATTGAAATTAAAATCTTTACAGAGCGAGCTATGCATTGCAAGACATGATTACAATGTAACAAAGGGAAACAAAAATCTGCCACAAAACGTTAACCGCATAGAAAGCAAGCTATAGCCGAACAAGTTTCCAAACCGCCAGCCGAGTCTGTCGAGACCGCCGAAGCCGCCTATCCGGCTAACCACGCAGACTACTGCCATTGAAATGCTGAAGGAATACGAACAAAACCCGTTGATATATCGGGTGAAATGATCTACTTATCCGCAACTCAGAGGAAGAGATCAAGTCACAGAGACCGCGACCTACTGCTATCCGCTGACTGCTATCCGTGAACTATTCCACACCAAGCTTCCACTAGTCGCTTAGCCGCCTGATGTTAGCCGCACAACCTGCACAGAATTAACTTTTTTAGTCGCAATGATTAGAAAATCGTAACCACAAAAACCAAGTGCGATCTAGCTCTTACTGTTCACTGGTATTTATGACGAGCTGAGAACTCCTATTTATAGGTGTGAGGAGGAGTGTTGTCACCACCTAGAGCGATAAAATAACTGCTCGTTAGACCTGCCAGCTAAGACCACGTATCTGCACAGTGCGGATACCATCACCAGTTTTCCAAGGTCGCAACTAATAAGGTTGAATAACATGACCAGCCTTCCATGCCTAACATCAAACACAATGATGGAAAATACATCATAGGTAGACTGCTGAACACTAACACCAGATCGCACAACCCTGTGGACACTACCTCCATTCCGCGCAAAACTGTAGCCAGTGATTAGAAAAAAAAAATCCGTGCCCAGTCAATCTGTCGAACTTGACGAATACCAGAAGTAATCCACAAATAAGCAAACTCGGCGAGCTAGGCAATCAGCTGGACTTAGTCCAATAATACCAAGTCCACCACAAGCTCTCTGTTCTCAATATAACCGTGCCACCTGATACCAAGATTGCGCCCACTGAACAACACCAGTCCGTCACCTTGCGGACTGCTCCATAAGACCACGTACCTCCTGGAAAATAAGTTCGCGCAATTGTGCCGACATCTACGGTCAACATCCACACCACAAGCACAGAAACATGTCAGGCACCGGCGAGATCCAGAACAGTCCTCCACAACATCAATGCTGGACTCGACGAATTCCAGACGAGTCCGTCATAACCGCGGTTAGCCAACCCTAACTGCCTAGTATATCAAGGATGCTTGCTGACCCAGATTATAAGAACTAACGACAACCCGCCAAATGCTATCAGCCAATGCGGTCTGCAAGGCAGCGACAGACTCTGCATTCTGTGCGGTCTAACCAATTAAACCACCCAGCTTCACTATTACTCCTACTTCATAAATTTCAACATTCTTATTCAGGAGGCGCCGCGAGCACCGGTTGATAGTTTACACCGTCAGATTTCTCTCTCCTCCAGAATAGCTCCGTCAAACGACCTTCCACCGAGTTCCCAAACACAGCCATAAATGTTGCTAATATGATTAACGCCACAAAATGTAGAAATCAACAGCGGCATTTTACAACGTGCTTTTCATGCGTGCCTTTAACATTGCTATTGACGACATTTTTTTAATGCACGCCATCATTGATATAAGATAAAAAACTATTGACAGCATACACCATACAACATGCCGTTAAAAAGACCATCTGCGACATGCTTTTGATGCACGTCGTTGATCGTGCGCTATGAAAGCTCATTTTTCTTGTAGTGTGTACATGGCTTGAGCACACGAGGGTGTGCCAGGGAGTATAAAATTGAACTTTGTTCTAAAATTCTCCAAAAGGTCTCTAGAACTTAGCCATGAACTCTGAAATACTATCATCAACCCTAAATTACTAGAAAATACAAAAAGAGAGAATTTAGTCCTTTGTTAATGAAATATAAAAACAAACAATTATTTAATACATAAATATTATAATAAAATATAGATAAATATTTTCTATCATGTTGTTCCATAAAAGTGAAGCCACTGCCACCCGCCTCCAGTCACACGCAAAACTCTCAATAAGGGTTACGACCAAGGAAAAGACAGAAATGTTTGGGCATCTCATCCATACTAATAGTTCTTCGACTCTCTCAAACCATTCCTTTGTCTATATGGTGATGGAGCCGACCCTCTCCAACTCGCGGCCGTTGATGTTGAAGCGCTAACGGATGACACGCCACCACTACAAAGCAAAGATCTACGGCGAAATAAAGATGTGGGAGCGCGGCACCGCACCTCTCACCGCTACAATCTTCGTTCGCAAGATAACGTCATCAAGTGACGTTGTTGTCATAAAAACTGTCGGGCTGCGGATAGCCATTTTTATGCTTATTTTGTTTAATTGGTGGCCTGCATTTAGCCTCCAATAGCTTTTAATTTCTTAATATTTTATGTTGTATGAACTTTTAATTAGAGTGGGTCATATATAAGGCATCCACTCCCTTGGTTTTAGGTAGAAAAGAAATAAACCTAAATTTAATTTCAGCTTTTTGGAGAGCTCCTCCTTCTTGCCGCCCCCCCCCCCCCTCTTCTTCCTCCACCTTGGAGATTTCGGCCAAGTGTAGGCCCTCCTCTTCCGGCGTTGGAACTTCGCGGTGTGACTCTGTTGAAGGTGGGCGTGCAAAGCTTCTTCCGGTGTGACTCCGGCGGAACCGTGGTAGAGCGATTCTCCACGTGCAACTATCTACGAGTTGGGGTAACGATTCCTCTTCTCTATCTTGTGATTCCTCTACATCTAAGCATATTTCTTGTGTGAGAGCTTTGGTGTAAAATCTGAAATAATAATCGAAGTATTTCCATTTGATTTCATATTTGTTTCTCTAAGTTTCTAGCATTCGAAGAAGGGTGGTCACCTTTGGTTTTTCTTAGTCGGGGGAGATCAACCACTTTCCGAATCCTTTCTTTGGTGGATCTCCTTGGTACGACTTCACTCGACCGAGCCGTGTGGGTTCATTTCGCCGGAAAGGATAGTTGCCTCTAGTCACTATTTGATCCTAAGGGGGTTTGCGACCCTCAAGTCGTTGTGTGACGATAAACGTTCATCTAAAACGTGGCTGCGCTTGCGTGTAGTGTTCCTAAATTAGATCGTGTGCGGGTAGATTTTGTCGCTAGAACGTGCCGGACAATTCACCCCGGTCGCTTACATCATATGGTGGTTTTGGAACCTCGATAAGTTGGTCTCAACCCCAAGAAGGTCATCAGTATGTCAGTTGTTTGGATTTTCTATTGTTGTCATTGAGCGATATCGGCCTGAATTTTTGCCTAACTGTATTGTAAGGGTCTGTCCCAACCCTGCATTTACACATGGAACAACATGAGCATGTGGAGTCAAAGAGTGACACTAGTCTTTCAACGAGGATCTCTCATTACTTGACTTCGGTATCTGTAGAAGTAATAGGAAAGAAGTCATAGATTTGCAAAATAAGGGAATTTGCAAAAATTGACTGTCATGGTAATGAAGTGTATGGGCGTGTGCAAGCACGTAGCCTAGAATCCTTAATCTTCTAGCCTTAGGGTCTACTAGGCTTCTGCTACATGGTTCATCCCGAACTAGAAGACAAAGTTTAGAAAGAAAGAATTCTAAGGAATCTCCACATAAATGGAATCGTATATGCTCTGATGTCTTTGTAAGGTCTCCCGCCCAGCAAAAAATATGACAGAGTAAGGGGGACCTTATGCCTAAGGTGGTCATCCTACACAATCCAGCCAAATAAACATGCTCGACTTTCAAGCATAGGATGATTGTCTTGTAAAGTAATCATACATCATTACATTTGGATTCATTCAAAGTGGAAGCAACTCAAATATAACTATATATATATATATATATAACAACAAGGATATAGTCATAGTTTATAAATATTTGCTCAACAACAAAAGGGTACAAAATCTCTCACTACCACTATGCTCAAGGATCTCACATTTCTAAAAGCTGGTGGTTAGGTGGTAGCATCTACATGTGTCGTCTCTATTGCTGGTGTACCCTCAATCCCTAACACGGCCTCGAACCGGGGTATAAAATTGGTGGAAATAACAACATTAGTTAAAAAGACTAGTGAATTCCCTCCTCTTCCACAAAATCTTTAAGGCTTGGAAATGAGAGCAAGCCTCTAGAGAATGAATAATTACCAAAGTAATTAAGTTAATTATATATATCTTTATCATATAAAGCAATGGACATATCTTGAAGCACACCAATAAATGAAAAGGAACTGTCCGATCAAGCATCTGCAAATATGGGTCATTGGATACAAAAAAACAGAACTGCCTTTATCATTTCCTCTTTGGCGGACACTGTTCATTTCCCCAAAATCCTGATAACTGCCCGCGGAGGAGCGCTGCCCACGCCTAATCCCGACGCCGCCATCGGCGGAGCAGGCGGCGACCTGCCCAGCGCCCACCGACTGGTTCGCCGGCCTCCGGCGAACACGCCAGGGGTTGCCCTACGGCGAGCGGGCAGGGACACCGCCGAGTGTTGCCCTGCGGCGAGCGGGCAGGGACACCGCCAGCGGTGGCCCTACCCGTGAGACCCAGTGGCCCTGCCCGGTCGCCGCAGGGAAACCCCCGGAGGGTTCGCCGGAGGCCGCCAAACCTGCCTGTGGGCGCCGGGAAGGACGCCGCCTGCTCCGGCCGCATCGGGAGCCGTGCGTGAATGATTTTTGCAGAGGCGGGGGGGGGGGGGGGTTTGGAACAGTATGATTAAAAAAATTTTATTTAAATGAGGATAAGATTAATTTCTCATTTGTTTGTCTTGAGTAATAAATTGCAAATACACGATTATTGTCGGGGGCAAACGAAGCCTGCCGGCGGGCGGGTGTAGCCCGCTGAATGCCAAGCGGGCTCACTTGGTTGCAGGCGAAGCCCGCAACGACGCATCGAGAAAGGGCGGAGCCTGTTCGAAGATGCTAGTATATATATATATATATATATATATATATATATATATATATATATATATATATATATATATATGGGGTTAATGTATATACGCGGCTTGTGCACATAGGCTATATACGCAGGGATGCGTAATACGGAAAATACACCTAGTAAAATGTATTTTTAGGAAAAGTGATCACCATAAAAGTTGTAGATCTCGACGATATCTACAACTTTCATGTTGACCCCTTTTCCTAAAAATGCATTTTACTAGGTGTATTTTCAAATGGCGCGGAACCGGGCGGAACTATTGCGAATCGCAATAGTTCCGCCCGGTTCCGCGCCATTTGAAAATACACCTAGTAAAATGCATTTTTAGGAAAGGTGGTCAACATGAAAGTTGTAGATATTGTCTAGATCTACAACTTTCATGTTGACCACTTTTTCTAAAAATGAAGTCTCGCACCTAAGAAATGTACACAGGCTGCGTTTTTACATTAAATCCTATATATATATATATATATATATATATATGGGGAGATATCATGTGCGGGCAAACGGGCGTACGGGCAAGGGTCAAAACGACTTCTAATTGAAAAGTGATCAACATGAAAGTTGTAGATCTCGACGATCCGAACAACTTTCATGTTGAACATTGTTTGATTTGGAGCATCCGTGACCTTCGATTTGGGACCCGAAAAATCTGGGCGGCGAAACTGCTACAGTAAACCTAAAATTTTCCAATTTTCGGGTCTCAAATCGGGGGTCAATCAGGCTTCAACTTAAAAAGTGATCAACATGAAAGTTGTAGATATCGGCGATCCGAACAACTTTCATGTTGATCACTTTTTGATTTGAAGCCTTCTTGACCCCCAAATTTCCATGTCCGTACGCCCGCACCTAAGCTAGCCCGCATATGATATGTATTCATATATATATATATATATATATATATATATATATATATATATATATATATATATCCCCCCCCCGGTCGGGCCTCACTCCGATCGACTTAAAATGACTGATTTTACGCTGTTCCGAAAATACCCTCCCACCGCTTCGTCTTCGCGTCTCCTACCGCCTCATCACAATCGCAAAATCCCTCTCTTTCTCTCCCGCAGCCTCTCCACCTCTGCAATTTCCGCTGAGAACCGGCCGCTAGGTTTCTCTCCCGCAGCCTCTCCGCCTCTGCGGTTTCCGCTGAGAACCGGCCGCTAGGGATCTCCTTCGCCATTTCGATCGCCATGCCTATCGTTCTCCTCCGCCAAAGGTTTGCCGGTCCAGACGAGAGCGATCTTTTCTCCAGTCCCGTCTTCCTCCGCCCCTTTCGAGTGCGGCGTTCCCGGTGATCTTCGGGCTCCGTCGGATAAGGCGCTCGGCTCCGGCGACTGAGTTCCCCTGTTATGCACTCCGCCAAGCTCCCAGCTCCGCAATGGTGCTTGCTCCGTTGGCCAAGCTCCCAGCTCTGCCAACGTGCATTGTTATCTGACACTTGCTGGAGGGGAATTGCTGGATTAATGAATCCATTAGGGCTCTATTTTTGGTGAGTTTTCCTGCGCTTTAGATTTTGTCTGTGCTGATTTTTTTGGGATTGAATGAGTTTCTGTGGATTGCAGGGACTGGTGACTAGAGTGGTTATTCTTCTTACCACAAAAGGGAAGAGCTCGCCGATTCTGGTCTTCAGCGAGGATCTATTCTTCATATATTTGCTTCCACCGATCATATTTAATACTGGGTAAGATTTTCCCCCAACATGTGATTATGCTTCCTTAGAAGTCAATTCCAAGTTTAGGTTTCCTTTGTTTGATTTCATTTTGGGGCATGACAAAAGCGGCATAGTTGTTGAAGATGCATTTTTGATGGTAGTAGTTGGTTCAAGGTGAAGCAGAAAGACTACCAGTTTAGACATTTTGGCATTCAGTGGGTTTTGACACATTTTTTTTATTGAATGCTGTTTTTTTGAATGATTTAGGGTCCGTTTGGTGCGTCGTTTTTTCTCCGATGAGTTTGGACAGATACGCTACTGTCATAAAATGTATGTTTGGGATGACAATGGTTATGACTTATAACCAACACCTAGAAAAGAAAACTAGTTTTGAAGATAAGAGTGAATGAAGTTTCATAAGTGAGACTGGGAGTTCACGAATAACGGTTCATAACCACCACATTAACGTCCACTGCCGCTGTGTCAAACGGAGCCTTACTAGAACTTTTCTACTTGTTCAGCTGCTGGTCACCTCTGCATGGAATCGGCATTCTTGAGTTTAACATGCTATGTTCCATAGCTGCTAAAAATGGATGATTGTATCTTTAGGAATTATTATTTGATCCTCTCTTATAGAAAATAAGTGAAATAGCTGTTCTAATATGTTATGGATATACAAGAATGCGCTACTGTCACGACCCATGCTCTCCAATTTAAAAAAAAAATCTCGAGGAAGGACTCAAGGAGAGTGGGATAGTCTAAAAGACTTGAATAACTGTAATTCTTGTTAGAAATATTCAGCTATTTTTAGATGAATCTTCTCTTATACACTGTAGAGAGGCTCTAAACTGTGGTGATATTTCTCCATATATATTGCTATGATTTGTTTCTTTTGCTGAGTGTTTTTTTGAGAGTATTTCTATCAGCTGTTTTGTCCAAATTTCTTACCTTTTTATTGGATTTCAACTCATCATTTCTAATATCCTCTGTTCTTGGTTTGCATTTCTATTTTTTCCATAATATTTTCTGAAATTTTAGTTATTGGAATATTTTTTTAAGACAAACCACACAATAAACAAGCATTGTTTATGTAATTATTGTCAGAGTAAGCTTATTCTGTTCTTATTTATGCTTTATGGAAATAAAAGATACAATATGCATTGCCATGGCCGATGAGTCGTGTGAAGAACCTAAGATTAGGATGAACAAGGTTGTGAGATCAAATGTTAGAGTGAGACTTGGTGATGTTGTTTCAGTACACCAATGCCAGGAGGTCAAATTTGGTTTCATAATTATTTAGCTTGCATATATTTTTATACTATTAAAACCCATCTATAGGTATGTCCAATGTGAAAATACAGGCATACATTAAGATAAATATAAGTGTGTTTTTCCAGAGATCTTCTTCCCAAGCATATCAAGCACAACAACTAAACACATATGTATGTGCTTCTCATACCTTTTATTTTAGACGTATTAACTACACGAATCACGATTACTCTGCCTTTCTTATGTGCACTTTCTTTGTGATTCAGATAAAAATGGAAACCACGTGTTGCACTGTCTATTTTTCAATTCCTTTATGTTGTTTTCTCTAGCCTATAGATCATGAGTTTTTTTTATTCTTCTCAGTATCACAGTATGTGGTGATTTTTTGAGGATTTACGACAAAAGTTCATTTGTTAAACACATATACGTAGTTTTCTTATTAAATCTCATTCTTATTGACCCGAATTCTTCATCCAACAATAATTTGCATATTATAATTATAAGTCAATATTTACAATCCAACACAACCAACTCTTGTACGAGTAATGTTTCAATCCCCAAATAATTCTATAATAACTAGTCGTGGTTGATTTTCCTGCTTGGGGATGAAGTGTGCATTTTAATAACTCTTGTACGAGTAAGGTTTGTTAGAGCATTTTAATAACTTTGACCTAAACAGCCTTGACACACTCGGGCAAGTGCTCGTCCGAGCGTGTAAATCGTGAAAAACAACCTTGACCTAAACATTCAGTTTCCATCGTGAACAATGGCCTTTTCGTTTCCGTCAATCCCCTTTCTCATTAGCTTCTGGCGACCTCATTTTCATCTTCCAGCTCCATTTTCAAAGGCAATGGAGAAGGCGATGGATGCTTCCAACCCCGTTTTCAATGGTAATGGTCCAATGGAGAAGGTGATGACCTCTTCCATCCCTGTTTTCATCTTCAAGTTTGCCCCTCACTCGCCAGCACCCTTCAAATCTTTCTCTCTCTCTATCTATCTATTTTTCTTCTCCCACTGTTTTTTATTTACTTCCACAATTTTTATTTTCCTTGTTTCTCCGCCTATGGCCAAACAAAGGAAGGGGCCTAATGATTTGAAATCTCATGTTTCTTTTGTTTCTTTTGCTGTGAATGTGTTGGTAAGTGTTAATAAGTTACCCTAATTTTAGTGGTCTGTGTAATCAAATCACCGCTCATTGCACTCCCTTCATCGTTCAACACGGAATGTGAAAGGCTAATTTTGGCGTTCCGCACTCCGTTTTGAACTTGATCTAGCGGCATTTGGCATTCACTGTTGTGTTCCATCATTGGTGCGAAATGCCTCGCAAAAGAGTTCCTAAATCTCTAGACATGCTTTTTTGTGTTGTTCATTCATTCCATATCTTTTCAATAGGAAATACGAAGGGGCTTCTTTTGCCTCACACTACCACTGATCAAGGTAAAGTTTTCATTTTAGTCAATTATTGTTGCTAGATTATCTTAAAATTTGTGTATTTTGGCTTGCTACTTTCTGAGAATATTACTAGTTATGATATAGTATTAAGATTTATTTGTCACACATCATTGTAAGTTGACAATGTATGACTTAGAAGTTTGTTCTCTACATGCATTCATGTATGTTTTCTACAACAAGCTTGATAATGGAATTATCAATTAATTCCTAAATGACTGTCACTAACTTTAGTCATGTTGACGGTTTCATGTTTTGGCATTAATAACTGCTTGTTGAATTTTTTTCACGAAACTATATTATGATTATTTTAGGACAAATGTGATTACATATACGCCATTTATAATCTTATTTGTAGCAGTAATTCTAGAGAATATTTAAATATTAATTACTATGATTGATTAATCTTTTAATTTGGTAATATACTTTTGGAGTATTTGGACTAAAACAAAAGAGTTCTCCCCTTAAAAAAGTGGTCATAAATAACAAGTAAAGAGAAATTTAAAATAACAGAATGCATATGTCTAACAAAAATAATTCTTTGGACCTCCTTTGTCACAAGTTAATCTTGAGGAAGAACAAATAAAGATAAAATTAAAATAACTGAACTTGGATGTCTATCAAAAAAAAGGAGTGTTAGATCTCATTCACATGCAGGCATGTTGGATGACATCTCCAACAACAGCTATAGGACTTCGTGCGTTTTTATTTTTACAGCAATTAATTGAATTTAGACAAATCATTGTGTATCGCATGGTTCAAAATTTTGTATATCCAATCGTTGCTCCATGTCATGATGATTTGTAATGGAAATTTTTCTACAATATTGTGATAGTATCTCCATCTAATGTTAGGATTCTGAACTAAATTAAGTTATTTGTCGCACGCATGACGTTTCAACTCAATGTTGAGTTTAGGTAAATATTTGTTTAAGAAACCCCTTCTCTACACTAACAGTCTTTGTACAGAAATCCAATTTCATATCTCTAAATGGAATTGGTGACAATTAACAATCCCTCGCATCATTCATTTTATTGAGACAATATCTGTTCGAGGATAAATCGATCTGTCAAGAAAAGTGTTTATGAATTGAACTTATAATATCTAGTACCTAAGTATTAGTCAACACATTTGATTTTTTGGTTTTTCATGTATTTTGAATGGGGATTGTTTAAAGCACACTAGAAATGGCTATTCGTAGATTCACATAGCCATTTCCAAAGAAAGTTTTTAATGCATAGTTGCATATGAAAAGTCAAGATCACTAGATTCAATTGGAAAAGAAATTGGAGAGAAGCCCAAATGAATTCTGGAGGTGCTTATTCAAAGTCATTGTTCCTTTCTTTTTGAAACACATACATTGAAAATTGATTAAAAAGAATTACATAAGAAATGCATTCAGTTTTGTGATTGCCATTTTTTATTTGCCTGTACAACTTTCATTTGAATATTTGCATAATGATTGAGATCTTCTTTGTTCTAAACAGAGGTTCAACACTTGAGGAATAATCTACCAGAAGAAGTGGTTGTCCGTCGGATTGAAGAGAGATTAGCAGTTTTCGGCAGTTGCATATCCTGCAACGACTGCTTTGCTCTCACGCATCCAGATCTTGATTGGGTAAGCCTCTTGCCATCCAATATGACACGATATTATTTGGCATGCGGCCAGTGCCATCCATAGAAATGTGTGTTAAAATTTTAGTAAACTTGGAGTAAGTGCAAGTACTGTCCATAGAAATGTTGGCAAATATGTACCAAAACTGGAGTTTAAAAAAAAAACGTATATCGGCTCTCCACATGAATACTTAGTTGCACCTTACGGGACACATGGAAATTTGTGTACATGCCTCGTACGGTTATTTTGTTTGGCATTATAATTCAACATGACCATTGCGTTTGGTCAATTTACTTTGGTTGACTACACTATCTTGTTTCAGGAAACCGAAGAGCACATAGTTGATGTTCTGGGAGTTGAAGTGTTCAGGTATGCGGTCAACGATGATGTTCTCGTTGGTAACTATTGTTCGTTCACTAACAAAGGCGGCCTGGAAAGAACTCGCATTCTCATGTCGGCTTCTCATATGATGAAATGAAGTCTTGCTGCTATCTCAACCTTAATAAATTTGCAAGGTTCCTCCTGACACATCTATTGAGGAATTGCATGAGCTCTCGATGCTTCTTCAAGTGCCGTTTGTCGCCGGAACGGTGAATAATGGAAGCTATTGTATTTCCACGGGCATAGTTGTTAACGACTGGACCGCTTTTTGTGGTTCCGACACCACCGACACCGAGCTCTCGGTTATTGAGAGTGTGTTTAAGCCCAACAAGGCTCAGCCTAGTATGATCGTGGATAAGACGAGGAATTTGCTCATTGATAGTTACACGTGAATCTTTAGTAGAAAGGGAATGTTTGGCGTGTTGTGCTTGAATTATTTGTTGTTTTAAGATTTTATCAAGTATGTGAGTTGTTTGAAATAGTAGGTTATTGTTTTTCATTAGAGAAAAATACTACTTATATGTAAATATGTTGTTATTATGTCTTGATTGATAACCAAGAAGATACTTCTAAATAAGAATGAAATTGCACTCTCTATGGAGTTGAGGTTGAGGGAGATGATATTTGTCAGATATAATTTCTTCTGAATATATAACATTTATCAAGAGGATGCTGCCACCTATGAAAAATAAATATTTATAAGGTAAATCATTGTGATAATTCGGCTGGCGGAATAAATTTGACTTCATGTTTTTATAAGACATTGTCCCCCCTAAAAAATCTAAAGTATGTTCTATTTTGAAGGATAAAAAAATTGAAAGGTTACAGTCAATTGCTTTTCTATTAGCTTTTGGCTATGATATTCTCTAATGTGACACTATAGTTATATTCTTTATGATATTATTTTCTTTAACTTTTTACATAATTAGCTGTCATGCACGAGGTATGCTCGTACTGATTGCTCTTGATTCTGAACGAACTAGACTTGCCTGTGGGTTGCTTTGAGTGCACGCGGGATACAACTATGCTCATGTACACCCAAAGTCCGGCTGCAGTGGGTGGGATTCAACTGTTTCAATGTTCTGCTAATGCTTGATTACAATTGGCTGTGGATTGGCTCCTCCCATCTGAACTCGCATGAATGATATCTATATAATGGTTCTATGAATATCTTTAAAAGGTGTTGTTATGGTTGTAAAAAAAATTTTAAGCGCGATGATATTTAAAAAATCAAAATTGTTTGGGAAATTTTGTTAGAGAATCATTCACAACGCTTTCAATAAAAAAGCATCATGAATGACAGTAAGTTAATCATTGTGATTATCTAAACGACGCCACATGGTTTTAGGACCACAAACACTTTCACAAAGTCTTTGCGGCGTTTTATAAAGTGTCGCAAATTCATTGTGGAAGACTTAAAAACCCATCGCTGGAAACCTATTAATAAGTGTTGTTATAGTAATTGATGAATTTGTTTAATTTCTGTCATTTTTTAAAAAGAAATATAATAAAATATTTTACGACACTTTTGCATAGGCCCGTTCTGTTGCACTCACGAAGGGCCGAATGATGTTTTTGTCACACTCATGATTTTTTTGTATTCATTCCTATCCCCCCCTTCTTCCCCTTCCCCTCTTTTCTTTCACCTCCCTCCCCCTCCCCCCTTTTTCCCCCTCATACCGGAGTGGAACCCGGCGCCCCCCCCCCCCCCCCCCCCCCCCCGCGGGCTTCACCCGCCCCCGCCCGTTCGAAGATGCGTCGCTGCGGGCTTCGACTGTAAGCCCTCTTGGCATTCAAGCAGGCATCGCCCACCCCCCGGCGGGCTTCGGCCACCACCCGACGAGATTCGCCCGCCCCCCGGCGTGCTTCGTCCGACGCCCCGGCGGGCTTCGCCCGACCCCCGACAAAATTTTAAAGTATTTAAAGCAATTATTTATAATTCTAGAATTTAAAAGTATTTAAATTTTATTATTTTTATTAATTATTTAAAGAATATAAATAAATTATAAAATTAAAAAACGAAATTATATAATTTAATAAATTATAAAAAAACCAAATGAATTCCCGATATTCCTCCGGCGAACCCGCCGGTGGGCGCCGGGCCGGCCGACGGCGGCAGAGAAGGCCGCAGAAGTGATCAGGCAGAAGAGGGTGGTATCGGGATTTTTGGTGAAGTGAACAGTGCTTTTCTTGGTAATTTGGTTATTGACAGGCCTAGTTTTATGAATCCAATGGCCAGATGAGATTTCATGATGATCGGACGGTTCAGATGAGTTTCATGGTATGATCCAAATATGTCTATTACTTTATATAATAAAGATATATATATATATATACACACACACGAGCTTCTTCGTACGGGCTACGCCCGTTCTCGAAGCTCTCGGGCGGCCTTCGGCCGCATTCAAGCGGGCTTTGCCCGCCTGTGCACGGGCTTCGCCCGTGCTCGATGCGTCGTTACGGGCTGCACCCGCCTATGACGGGCAGCGCACGCACCCGAAATTTTTTTCAAAACATATACATATGAGTACTTAAAATGACCGCAAAAAAATATGAATTATTATTCATATTTTTATTTTATAAAATTTTGCAAATTTTAATCTATAAAATTTAATTTATCTCCTCATCTCTCTTCCTCTCTCTCTCTTTATCACTCCCCTCTCTCTCTCCTTCTTTCTTTCGCCCCCTCTCTCTCTCTCTCTCCCTCTCCCTCTCCATCATCTCTCTCTTCCAACTCTCCTCCCTCATGCTCTCTCATGATTCAATGACCAATACAATGACCAATATTTAATTTTTGATGTGTCTCCAAATATCTATATTCCCATATATAAGATAATATATATATATGAACCATGAGTGACAACTGCATTATAAGCATTTGAATAACAACTGCATTTTAATTTGCTTGAAATCAAATAGGCGTTCACAACCCATGATAACACTGTATGTGAACATAGTTTGACCCTTTTTTTTTTTTTGCTTCCAGCGGGATGACAAACCGTGTGGACCTCATTGTCGTGAAAAAACGGTAACATTAGACAATCTCTGTACTTTTGGGTATGCTCTTACCGTACTACCTAAACCCTTATGTCAAGCCTGCTTGTGGATGTGATTAACATCCGGCGGTTATGAAAATCCGGCTAACTAGCAGAGGAACTTAAGCTCCGTTTGAGAGGACTTATTTTCATCGGTAAAGCGGTTACGACCGCATGAACTAGACCTTAATTAAGATCAGGTTCATGCGATCTTAATCGCTTGACCGGTGAAAATAAGTCCTCCCAAACAGAGCCTTAGTGGGAGAAATTATAAAATAAAAGATAAGCTACCAAGGTTTGCACAATCCCTCGTGCCACAACCATCAATACTCTCATATTGGTACAAATGGTTAATGGGTATGACTGACCCACTATTATAATCACAATTCAATTTGCAAGCATTTTATAACAGAAATAACTCTGCATGAGGCTCTGTCACACTACTCAGAAATAATTCTAAGGTGTAGTGATCAAGAGTGCATATTATTTAGGATTATCTTTAGAGGAATGCGTCTCCAAATTAACTCTAAATAATTGTCATATTATGCTAAACTGCTTAATAGGACTAGAACTATAATAAAGAACGCGTGGTAAACAAAATGCACAATTATTTTGCTTTAAATAAATGTTGCAGTGAAGGGCAATAAGTAAAGTATCCTAATAAAGTGCAGTAAATAATGTGTTGTAATAAAGTGCAGAAACAAAATACAGAAATAGGAAAAAAATAAGTAACAAAAATATGAAACAATTAAAGTTCCGTGTCCATGATGGAACTGTCATGATTGACTTTAAGTATTTATTGAATCATGTGATTAAAATGATAATTCAATATCTTAAGGGTCCGTTCATTTCACAGACATTGATATTGAAGTATTGGTTTTGAGAATATGAATGTCATTTCTCTTGTTCGTATCAACAATTTTAAATTGGAATTGGCTTTCTGATGGAAAGTCGTCGATATTCACCGTAATCTAAAAACTCATAGATTCAATATCTATCTCTAGTGGCGGATATTCAGTCCGGTTTTTCAAAATGGGACCATTTTTTTAGCCTGAACGTGATTTTTTTCGGCCGAACGTAATTTTTCATCGGGACGCAATTTTTTTGCGCGGATGTGTTTTTTCGTCTGTGTACGATTTTTTCGCCCAGACGTAATTTTTTGTCTTGAAACATTTTTTTTACCCAGGCAGGTTTTTTTCTCCCGAATGCGATATTTCTGCACGAACGCGGTTTTTTTCTCTATGACGCAATTTTTTTGCCCAAATGTGTTATTTTCGCCCGTACGGAAATTTTTCGCTGCGATTCAATTTTTGGTCGTCTGGGCCGAATTATTCATCTAAACGTAATTTTTTCGCTCATACACAATTTTTTCGCCCGAACATGAATTATTCGGCCAAACAAGGTTTTTTCGCCCAAACGCGTTTTTTTTCGCCCGGACGCGTTTTTTTCGCCCGGACACGATTTTTTCGCCCGGGCGCGATTTTTTTGCCCCGGCGCGATTTTTTCGCCCGGGCGATATTTTTTCGCCCAAACGCGATTTTTTCGCCCGCACGCGGTTTTTTCGCCCGGACGCGATATTTTTGCCCAGACGCGAATTTTTCGCCCAGACGCGATATTTTGGACTTGACGCGATATTTTCGCCTGGCCGCGATATTTTTCACCCGGACGCAAATTTTTCGCCCGGACGTAAATTTTTCGCCCCGACGCAAATTTTTTGCCCGGACGCGAATTTTTCGCCCGGACGCGCATTTTTCGCCCGGACGCGCATTTTTCGCCCGGACGCGAATTTTTTGCCCGGACGCGATTTTTTCGCCCGGACGCGATTTTTTCGCCCGGACGCGATTTTTTCGCCCGAACGCGATTTTTTTCGCCCGGACGCGATTTTCTCGCCCGGACGCGATTTTCTCGCCCGGACGCGATTTTCTCGCCCGGACGCGAATTTCTCGCCCCTACACGAATTTTTCGCCCCGACGAGAATTTCTCGCCCCGACGTGCATTTTTCGCCCGGGCGCGAATTTTTCGCCCAATTTTTCGACCGGATGCGAATTTTTCGATCGGGCGCGAATTTTTCGACCGGACGCGATTTTTTTGCCCGAACGCGAATTTTTCGCCCGGACGCGATTTTTTCGCCCGGACGCGAATATTTTGCCCGGATGCGAAAATATCGCGTCGGGGCGAAAAATTTGATTTGAGAAGTAAAAATCGCGTCTGGGCGAAAAATCGCGTACGGGAGAGAAAATTGCGCCCGGGCGAGAAAATCGCGCCCGGGCGAGAAAATCGCGCCCGGGCGAGAAAATCGAGCCCGAGCGAGAAAATCGCGCCGGGCGAAAAATTCGCGCCCGGGCGAAAATGTCGCGTCCGGACGATAAAATTCGCGTGCGTACGAAAAAATCGCGTTCGGGCGAAAAATTCGCGTTCATATGAAAATTTCGCATTCATACTGAAAAAATCAAATCAGATTGAAAAAAAATCACGTCATGGCGAAAAAAACACGTCTGGGCGAAAATAACACTTTTGGGCGAAAATTTTACGTCCGGTCAAAAAATTCGCGTTGTGGTCGAAAAACTTGAGTTTGGGCGAAAAAATCACGGCTCAAGAAAAAATCACGGTCGGGCTAAAAAATCGCATTTGTGATTTTTAATTGTGATCATTAATACCATTGATCAATGTCAATTCCTATGAAAGAAAGTCTTTCTACAAACGAACAATAAAAAAATATCAATGTCAATTTCTATGATATAAAGTCTTCATGCGGACGAACAAAAGAATTGTATTTAAATCCAATGTCATTTCCGATATTGAATTGAAAGCCAATACTTAAATGCCAATGTCGTTGAAACGAACGGAGCCTAAATGATCTCGAACATTACAAGGCTCACTTGTTTCCAGGGCATTTATTTATTTTAACCAATTATTGATCTTGTCAATATTAATTTATTTAAAATACCTTATATGACTAGAAAAATCCCAGATTATAACATAAGTTCTAACATAGACCTATTAACCCATATTATTTTTATTAAGGAAAATTGTGTTTATATTTAACACATGATAAATTTCCTACCAACATTTATCCCCCTTTTTTAATTTATTAAAATACACAAACTGATTAGAAAATTATGAAATTAAAACTAGGGGTTAATCTATAAGGTATCAAATAATTTTCTCAAAAAATTTTGAGGTTTGGACCATCCTCTATTAAATTGGTTAACAATAATGAGCTACTAATTAAATACCTAAAAATACCAAGAATGCTCTAAAAATCTTGAATTTCTTATAGAGAGTTTTGACACCTCTAATGGTCTTGTATAATTTTTGTAGAAACTTTGATTAAATAAACATTCCTCTAATATTTTATTTCAGAGGAATTGTCCTAGTTTAAAATAATTAAAATATTAAGAAAATTCTAAAGAATATCTTTATTTGATGAACTCTTTAAGTGAGCTATAACTTTGATGTTCAAGTTTCTTTATTTGATGAAGGAATAACTAAAAAATCATCAAGATTTTTATTTTAGTGAATAAAAGCAGAGGAAAATCAGAGGCTCAGATTGAGTCTCACAGTAGCCAAGCAGTGTCTCCATAGTGAATTTATTAAGGAGCCCCCAATCATTTTTGATGGGTTTAAGGAGCACTGGGCTGTCCGATCTCAACTTTGAGATCGGACGATAACTACCCATCAGTGGTGGAAGAAAACTATTGGGGACAACTCACCGGTTGCAGGCCTCTAGTAGGGGATTTAAGAGAGCTATAAGTACGAGCATCGCTAGAGAGGTCTAGCAGTGCGGCCATCGACTTTTCTCCCGAAGAGGGTCAATGTGCCCTCTCCAGCGAGGGAAATCTCTCCAAAAGCCCTAAGGAGGCCTAGGGAGCTTACCACACTCGACCACCACCTTATCTCAAAATAGGGCTCTAGTGATAGCTGCGCTCCGGCAACTGGAGCTTCATGCGTGTCATCAGAAGGCTCAGGGAAGATGGAAGGAGGGAGGAAACCACCTCGGGTGGTGGTATTTTGAATGTATTTGGCATGGTGGTAGAAGGGGGTAAACGGTGGTGGTGGGGCTCAGGATGGGTTTTCTGGCACTGACAAAGGCCCAATCGGGGGAGGGTATGTAATATCTCAAATTATAAATGGGACCCTAGAAGCACATTGGCACCACAATTGATTCACCACATCATCTTGGAGACAAGGTGGATCCCTTAAAGGGTTAAGATATTCATTTTGTCAAAATTGACCAAATCTACCCAATTGACCTAACTCTTACCCAATTGAGCTAGATATCTCCCTTCTCATGACGTAACATAACCAACACACTCATTGGAACCCCAATTAATTCACCTAATCACCTTGGGGACAAGGTGAGCCATTAAAGGGCCAAGGTGTTCATTTAGCCAAATTGACCAAATCTAGTCAACTGGCCCCACCTTTGACAAAGGCTAGCTAACCCTCAAAAAAATGTTGATTTGGTCAACCAAAATTAACCATGGTCAAAGCGATGTGGAGCTCTATTAGAAGCATTATGGAGCTTTATTGGAAGCATTCAAGAAGAGCAAGAAATTGATCAAAGCTCAGGTTGGGGAAATAGAAATCCTCAAGCCATTCAATCCCAAGTGGATGAGAAGACCAAGGAAATAACACAACAACAATTTGACTTAGTTGGGCTACACAAGAAGTTTGAGGCACAAGTCACAGTAATAAACTAAAAAAGAAAGGGTTGTTAAACTATTGCAAGACAAGCTCCTCATTGAGAAGAAGCTAGTGGCCAATTTCTTTAAGACATAAACTGCCTCCCTCCTATTGACAGTTTCCCTGCTCATTTTAGGGGAGGAGTTGGATACACTAGAGAAATCAATAAATAAAAGAAAAATGGAAAATCTCCAATGCATTCAGCTGTCTTCCAAAAGGTCATATTGCCAAGTAATGACTATGACCAAGATCTCTCCAATGAATATTTAAAAAATGAATGCTCCTCCAGTGGAGTTAAGAAAACACAATACTTGAGAGGGAGAAATGAACTTGGGTTGAGTGGTTTCAAAGCACTCAATGATGGAATATTTATGAAAGACAATGGCCATTTATATTTGGTTCTACAGCTCCAATAACCAAAGGCGAGGAAAAGGCTGCATTTCAAAATCTCATTCTTATGAAAAGGGTTGTGACCATGTTGCCTATTCTTTTGGGTCCATTGATCACAATATCTTAGATTTGAAAAAGGCTCATAGGTCAATGGTATACACATGAATGTATCTAATATATGTTCAAGTTCATTATATACAAGTTGTATACTGTTACATTGATTTGATAGGCAGTCAGAGTCACAATGACAGTTAGACTCTATACAAGTTGATTAATAAACAAAAAATTGGCTAAGTCCAAAAGCGTTGAGTGAACTCACTTCACTTAATGACGGAAAGGGAAAAGCATTTATAGAACTCAATATAATCAAAGCCTCAATGTTGTTGACTAGAAATCTGTCTAAGGACAGAAGCGTTGAGTGAAGACAGTTCACTCAATGCCTACTCAACTGGATTTCAGATCAAGTATAAAAGCATTGAGTGAAGACAAGCCACTCAATGTCTCATCAAGAAGACAGACAAAGTCCAGAAGCATTGAGTGTTGAAGCTGCACTCAATGTCTTCATGCAGAGAAATTTCAACCAACTACAGAAGCATTGAGTGTTGAAGCTGCACTCAACGTCTTCATGTAGAGAAATTTCAACCAACTCCAGAAGCGTTGAGTGATGAAGGATCACACAACGCCTTAACAGTTAGACTGCAAATGTCAAAAGCGTTGAGCGTTGAAGGTTCACTTGACGGCTCAAGGTGCAGAATTCTGCTAAGTATTTCTGCGTTGAGTGACAAGGCCTCACTCAACGCCTATGCAGATTGTCTAGAAAATACCAAGTCAACAAGCGCTGAATCATGCTGACATCATCAAGAATTCAGATGTCACAGGATTTGCACGCTAGATGACAAAAGGTGCCGCATGCCTTTAGTATAACATTTAATGCAAAAGAGATGTTATAGTTTCCAATTCTGAATGGTACATACTGCGCAATGAGCCGTTAGATGGAGATCGATAAAAGGACATTTTTCGAGAAATGAAAAAGAGATTTTTGGTCATCTTCTTCCTCTTGAAATATTGAAGAAGTTTTCCAGGAACTCATTCTTACAGAGAGTTTGTGAACCACAGACAGAAGTTGGTTGTTGAAGAAATAAAGAACTGAAGATTTAATTTATCTTCAACAACAAGATCAAAAATCTTGTTTTTTGAACGAGAAGAAGTTATAGAGCTACTTCAGGCTGCTATTCATCTTCAAGTCCACTACAATCAACTATTACATTAAAGGCTTGAAGGTATAGGGCTCTGCAGTATCTTCTCAGCAAATGCTAAACTACTAAAGATCTAAATACTTGATGCTGTGGAGAAGTTTGGACTGAAGCACTTCAATTCAAGAAGAAGAAGACTCAGAGAATCTTTTTATCTGGAGTCAATCACCACCAAACTCAAACTCTCTCTATAGGATTAGTTTTGATGTGAGTTATAAGCCTGACATATAAAGGCTAAGTAGTAGGATTAAGTTGTGAATCTGAGGTAGGGCTTTTATACCTGAGGTAGGATCTGAGTCAGCTCTGAGCTGTAAGAGACTTATTGTCTCTGAGTGTAGGGATATTCTTCTATCCTCAGTTGTAGGGCTTCTTGTTAAGCCCGAGGTAGGTGATCTGAAGGATCACTGGGCTGTAGGAGTAAAATTTACTCTGAGTGGGTAAGGCTTAGGCCTGAGGTAGGACTTGGAGAAGGTCTGAGAGATCCTGATGGATCTATGTTGTAAGCTATTTGAGCTGAAATTTGGAGAAGATTGTCTTATCTAACACATTATTAAAAAGGTAGGAGGGAAAGTGGATGTACTCATACCTTGGTGAACCACTATAAATATTGGTTTGCTAATATGTGTTCTTGAAATCAAACTAAATAATCTAACTCACAACACACCAAATAAAAAAGTAGTCATAAAGACGTAAAAACCTATTCACCCCCTCTAGGTGTATATATACTCTTGAAATAAATACTTTCATGTGGTATCAGAGGGAGGTTATTCAAAAAGGACTTAATAGTTTGAACAGATCTCCAAGAGTAGCTAAAGATTAACTCCATTGGTTCAGATGAGAACTACAAGGAGTTGAGCTTTATAAAGCTCCCTATCTGTAGAAAAGAAAACTTTAAAATTTGGAAAGAAAGGGTTAGGCTATTCATGGAAGCCTCAGACCCTAGGATATTCATTAAAGTCCAAGAAGGACCTTTCATCTCCATGAAGGTCTCTATCTTAGATGCCAATATCCAGACTCCAAAGAAGTATACTGAAATAACTAAGGATGAAGTCATCTTGGAAACCTTGGATAAGAGGGCACAAAACATCATTGTCAGTACCATTGATGACTCCACCTTTCAGAACCTTGTCCATTGTAAAACAACCAAAGAAATGTAGGACTCTCTCATTATTTATATAGAAGGGACAAAGGAGGTGAGGGATGATAGAAAATACCTCCTAAATCAATAATATGAAGCATTCAAGCAAGGGAAGAACGATTCCATAGCTGAATGTTATGAGAAGTTTTTCATAATAGTGAATAGTCTGATCACATATGGCAGACAGTTCACTAATTATGAGCTAAGTGACAAGTTCTTGAGAACCTTAAACAAGGAATGAGATATCAAGATCTGTGCCATCAGAGAAGTTTGCAACTTGGTCAATACACTGCCTCAGAATCTGTTTGGAAAGCTATTATCCCATGAGAAGTATGTTGGGTATTGTATCCACAATAACCTAGATTTGTATGAAGTCACCCTTGAACTAAGATGCATTAAGTTGTATTTGATGTATTGTTTGAGTTATGTGTTTGCAGGACTTATTACCAAGTGTAGACCAATGTCAGTCTATAGTGGTTCACCAAACACATGACCATACAATATAATCCCTCATTGTATGATCCATGGTGTTGACCCATGCATAACCTCTCTATTGGGATACACTTCATTTTCAATCACTAGGTTTGATGGAGGAAGATTTGTTGCTGATTGGAATGAAGGAACAAAAGTTTTCTTGAACTGAAATTCTTCTAAGTGTTTTACTCGAGTAGAACTATAGTACTCGAGTAGAACTTTAGATGCACTCGAGTAGGTCTAGTCTGAAATTTGAGTAAAGGAAATGGTTCTCGAGTAGATTGAATCTAGATCTCGAGAAGCCAAGTATATTAATCGAGTAGACCTCTTCTCTTTCTCGAGTTATCAGTTTTTATATCTCAAAATTTTCTAAGTATAACACTGGAGTAGTCAGTTAAGTACTCGAGTAGATGAGCAGTTTATTCAAGTGACAGAAGAAAATTTCTCGAGAAGCTTTTACCCCCACTCGAGTAGCAAATCTCTATACTCGAGAAGGTTGTTTACTTATCGAGTAGTCCAGTTTCAGTACTCGAGTAATCATTCTTTTCTTCCCAGAATTTTCTAAATCTTTCTCTCAAGAAGTTCATTTCCACTTCTCGAGTAGTATCTCTTGCACTCGAGTGATCCTTACTTCACTCGAGTAGTTATATATTATGTCCAAATATTTCCTGAAATGCTTCTTATCGAGTAGTCGATGCTATCTACTCGAGAGCCAGTCTTAGTACATGAGTAGTACTCTCTTCACTTGAGTAATACTATCATCCTTTCAGAAAAATTTTCCTAAGTCCCTGACAGATGATTTTTCAAATATCTTGATGTGATTGGTCCACGTGGCCGTCATTAATGATAAATCTAACCGTTAGGGAGAACTTATATAAGGTCTTGTCATTTGGACTAACCCTAACAACAACAAGCGCGTGAATTCCCATATTCTAAATTTTTTGGATCGGTCGTCTCCTTCCTAATTTATAGAAGCCGCCGCTCATCTTGAAGATTATCAAGGCTGATTTCGATCCAGAACGACTTGCAGAGCAAGAGCTTCTTAAATCTCTTCATTCTCTTTGATCGTGTGAGTCAAAGTATCTCAGAATAAGGATCTAGCCGAGATTCTTCTTCAACAATTTCTGAAAAAGCCGAAAAGATCATGAAAGAAGACCTAGGCAGAGATTTCTAGATCTGAGAAATTATTCTGTTTGAATTTTCTGAATCCATTTTATTCTTATAGTAGATTAATCTCCGAGTATAGGATCTTTGTTCTCTGAGTTGTAGGGAGTTTTCATCTTCCGAGTGTAGATTCATTTTTGTGTATCGAGTTGTAGGAACGTCATTCTAAGTGGTAGGATTGTTTTCAATCCGAGAATAGTGGAGTAGCCGAGTCTAGTGTTTTGTCAGATCGGTGAGCGGAAAGTGGACGTACCCAAGGTTGGGGAACCACTAAAATTCTTGGTGTATTCTATGATTGTTTGGATATTTTCCTATGCTAGATCGCTAAATTTTTTAATCCGCAAATAGACGCACAACTCACCTATTCACCCCCCTCTAGGTGATTTAGGTAGACAACTTAAACGTTTTTTAATTGGTATCAGAGGGAGGTTGATCATTAAAAGGTTAACACCTTGATCAGATCTTCCCCAAGTTGTCTAACTGAGTTATCCAAGCATGGACAGAGCCAAGGATTTTGCCAAGCTTCCTTTGTGCACAAAGAACAATTTTATAATATAGAAATAAATGATAAAGTTCTTCATGGAAGTTATAGATCCAAGGATCTTCATGATTGTGGAAGAAGGTCCTCATGTCCCAATGATGGCCTCTACCATTGATCCAACTAAGCAAGTTCCTAAGAAGTTGATGGATCTCGACAAAGATGAGATTGCACTTGTCTCTTTAGACAAGAAAGCCAAAAACATCATCGCAAGTACAGTCGATGATTCAATGCTGCAGAATCTGATTCACTGCCAATATACTAAGGAAATGTGGCAATCGCTTATCATCTTGATGGAAGGCACTGAAGAAGTTAGGGATGATAGAAGATCCCTTTTGAATCAAAAATATGAAGCCTTCCGACAAGGACCCAAGGATACCATTACAGATACTTTTGAGAATTTCTTCAAGATTATTAATGGCCTAAGAGTCTACGGCCGAGTCTTCACTAATGGAGAACTGAATGATAAGTTCTTGAGATCCCTGACTAAGGAATGGGATAACAAGGTTTGTGTTATTCTTTAATTTGGAAAGCTGGCTGAGACTGACCTGCAAAATCTTTTGGGAAAGCTTATGTCATATGAGCTGCAAATACATTCAAGAAAAGCTGAAGAGGAGAAGAACAGGTCTTTATCTAAGGAGAAGTCCGTAGCTCTCAAGGCAGACACCTCAAGGAAGTCTAAGAATGCCTCTCCTGCCCCAACCTAAGAAGAAAGTGAAGAAGAATCCTCAAAGCCAAGTACCTCAGGCTTAGAACTATCTAAAGGAGAGTTATCTCTACTCTCAAGATAGTTCAAGAAATTCTTGAACAAAAAGAAGCAATGAAAAGATAAGGATACTTCATTTAGAAGATCATGACATGATGGTGATCGTTACAAGAAAGGCTCAAGCAACCAAGACATGTATAACTTTAAACAGAACAAATATAATTCTACTGACATTATTTGCTACTGCTGTAATAAGCCAGGTAACATTATAGCTGACTGCCCTCATAAGAAGAAGGAGGGTGGAATAAGAGACGAAAAGAAAACTCCTTATAATAAGAAGAAGACCGAAAGAAGCCTGATGGCCAAGAAAGGCAAGACCCTCAGTGACACAGACTCATCTGAGTCTAGTGATGAGGAGGAAGCCTACTTTGGGCTTGTGGCACAAACTGACGAAGAAGAGCCACAGTTCACTAGGAAGGTAAACTCTCACACTCCTCTTTCTGAATCTGATGATTCAAACCATGAAAATGAGGAATGTTCTTCTGACGAGAAATCTGAACTCATGTCTCAATATAAAGAGTTGATCAAATCCCATGACAAATGTCGTAGAGTGGCAAGAGCTCAGGCTAAGGAGATCAAATCTCTTAAGTCTAAAGAGAGTAATCTAAGAGAGGAAATTGTAATGAGGACTCACTCAAGAAAGACTTCCATAATGCTATGGAAGAATACAATAAGGTTCTCAAGCACCTAGATCTGAAGGAGGAAATCATCAAGGGGTTGGAAGAACAACTTGCAGCCGAAAAGAAACTTGTTGAAGGTTTCTCCAAGCCCTAGACAGTTCTTCTGCTTGTTGCTAAATTCTCTGCTCAGGCCAAAGGTGCTGGCTTAGGCCATGTGGTTGGTCCTAGTAAATATTCTAGGAGAAATAAAGCTCAAAGGAGAAATAAGGCTGTTAAGAAAGCACTAGCCAAGGAGAAGGGGAAAGCTCCTCTATAACAAACGTCATTTAGGAAGGTTATCTTTCCGACAAATAGGTTTGATCTGGATTCATCCTATGGACACTTTATTAGGCCTACTTACATAGAGACCAAGTCTCATTATCAAGGATGGAATCGTCCCCGGAACTTTGGCGAGAGTGTCTTCAAGGCACCTTATGCGGAGATCACTCTTAAGAATTACAGACCTTATAATCATGGTCACAACATCGAGAAAGCTCTAAGAGTTAAACCCGTTGTATAAAAGACTACTAAGGAGAAGAAGTCATGTGAATGTCTTAACCATGAAGCTTATACTTCTAATTCTACTACCTCTGCTAGACCACAATCTCAAAAGGTCAAGCAGGAGATCTTTAGGCAATGATACAACAGATTTGACTGTTGGTGTTGTGGTAAGATTTGTCACTTTGCCATAGATTGCTAGTTTAATCCCAGATATTATGAAACTCCTCGAGTTAATAATGTGAGAAAGACCGCTCACAATATTAACATATGTAAGGGGAGCATACTTACTAGAGAACAAGGACCTAAGCATATTTGGGTTCCTAAGGCAAACTGACTTGTGATTGAAGGTATGTCCAAAGGCCACCAAAAATCCAATCTGGTACTTGGACAGTGGATGCTCTCGGAATATGACCAAGATTAGAAGCCTTCTCCAGAATTACTCTCCAGTCATGAACGGGACAAAGGTCATCTTTGGAGGTTCTGACAAAGGAATTTAAAAAGGCTACAGTATGATTACCAATGGTAGTGTATCCTTTTCGAATGTGGCTTATGTTGAAGGATTGGAACACAATCTTATAAGCATAAGACAACTCTGCGATAAAGGATACATCGTAGAATTTCATGCAGATAAGTGTTTGATAAAAGCGGTTGATAATTTTGAAACAATTTTATCAGGCACTCGTAGTAGGAATATCTTTTTTTTGAATTTTATTTGCATAGATTCTTCTACACCAGTGTGTACTTTGATAAAAGATAGTGCGTCTCTTGGTGACCAATGACACAAGAGATTAACACATATTAATATCAAAACTATTAATAAATTATTTTCTCTTAATTTAGTAATTGATGCCCCAAATGTCAAGTGCGTTAAAGATAGACCTTGTCACGCATGTGTAAAAGGCAAGAAAACAAGGGCTATCTTTAAAAGCATTAATGGAAAAGACTCTAATAGGTGCTTACACCTACTTCATATGGACTTGTTTAATCCACTGCAAGTTAGAAGTTTAGGAGGTAAGAATTAAACATTGGTTATTGTTGATGATTACTCGCATTTTGCGTGGGTGTTCTTTCTGAAACACAAGTCAGATACCTTTGACATCTTTACAATTTTTGTCAGGCAGATCCAGAATGAATACAACTGTTTCGTAGTCAAAATAAGAAGTGAATATGGAACTGAATTCAAGTCTGGGGCCATGACAGAATTTTGTGAAAACCTAGGAATATTTCATAAGTTTTTCTATCCTCGTACTCCCCAGCAAAATGGAGTAGCTAAGAGAAGGAATAGAACACTCATAGAGGCCTGCAGGACAATGTTGAGTGATGCCTCACTACCAGAGTACTTCTGGGCTGAAGCTGTCAACATTGCATGGAACGTGAAAAATCGAGCACTCATAAACAAGAACCATAATAAAACACCTTACGAACTTCTAAAGGGCAGAAAGCCAACTGTCTCATATTTTATAATCTTTGGCTCTAAGTGCTTTGTCCTTAACAATGACAAGTATCATACTATTAAATTTAGTGAAAAGAGTTTTGAAGGTATTTTCGTAGGGTATAGTAGCCATAGTAAGGAATATAGGGTATTTAATAAGAAAACCCTGGTTGTAGAAGAATCTATTAACGTTATATTTAATGAGACGAGCTTGTTGCATGAAAACTCTTCTAGTGTGTGTATTGAATTTGTAGGTTCAAAGTTGAAAGAACTCAATTTGGATGAGCCGATTGAAGAAAAAGGAGAAAAGTTCATCAAGATCACCACTCCAACCCCTATTGGAGAGGTTGATGATCAAGATGAAGAGACCATCCAAGTTGATGAAGTCACTCATGTGGTTGAAGACACTCCAGATGCAAGGACTCCAGAGCTCAGACATCTAAAGGATCACCCAATCGAGAAAATCATAGGAGATCCAAGGGATGGTGTCAGAACTCGTAGAGGTACTACTAATGAGAATTTATATTTGAGATTTCTCTCACAGTTTGAACCAAAGAAGTTTGAGGAAGCAAACTCGGATGCATCTGGTATCCACAATAACCTAGATTTGTATGAAGTCACCCTTGAACTAAGATGAATTAAGTTGTATTTGATGTATTGTTTGAGTTATGTGTTTGCAGGACTTATTTCCAAGTGTATACCAATGTCAGTCTACAGTGGGTCACCAAATACAGGACCATACAATGTAATCCCTCATTGTATAATCCATGGTGTTGACTTATGTGTAGCCTCTCTATTGGGATACACTTCATTTTCAAGCACTAGGTTTGATGGAGGAAGATTTATTGCTGATTGGAATGAAGGAACACAAATTTTCTTGAACTAAAATTCTTCTAAGTGTTTTACTCGAGTAGAACTATAGTACTCGAATAGAACTTTAGATGCACTCGAGTTGGTCTAGTCTGAAATTCGAGTAAAGGAAATGGTTCTCAAGTAGCTTGAATCTAGCTCTCGAGAAGCCAAGTCAATTACTCGAGTAGACCTCTTCTCTTTCTCGAGCTATCAGTTTTTATATCTCAAAATTTTCTAAGTATAACACTCGAGTAGTCAATTAAGTACTCGAGTAGATGAGCAGTTGATTCAAGTGACAAAAGAAAAGTTCTCGAGAAGCTTTTACCCCCACTCGAGTAGCAAATCTCTGTACTCGAGAAGGTTGTTTACTTCTCGAGTAGTCCATTTTCAGTACTCGAGTAATCAATCTTTTCTTCCCAGAATTTTCTAAGTCTTTCTCTCAAGAAGTTCATTTCCACTTCTCGAGTAGTATCTCTTGCACTCAAGTGATCCTTACTTCACTTGAGTAGTTTTATATTATGACCAAATATTTACTGAAATGATTCTTCTCGAGTAGTCGCTGCTATCTACTCGAGAGCCAGTCTTAGTACTCTCTTCACTTGAGTAATACTGTCATCCTTTCAGAAAAATTTTCTAAAGTCCCTGACAAACGATTTTTCAAATATCTTGATGTGATTGGTCCACGTGGCCGTCATTAATTATAAATATAACCGTTAGAGATATCTTATATAAGGTCTTGTCATTTTGACTAACCCTAACAACAACAAGCGCGTGAATTCCCATATTCTAAGTTATCTGGATTGGCCGTCTCCTTTCTAATTTACAGAAGTCGCCGCTCATCTTGAAGATTGTCAAGGATGATTTCGATCTAGAATGACTTGCAGATCAAGAGCTTCTTCAATCTCTTCATTCTCTTTAATCGTGTGAGTCCAAGTATCTCAGAACAAGGATCTAGCTGAGAGTCTTATTTAACAATTTCTGATAAAGCCGAAAAGATCAAGAAGGAAGACCTAGGCAGAGATTTCCATATCTGAGAAATTATTCTGTTTGTATTTTTTGAATCCATTTTTTTTCTTATCGGAGATTATTCTCCGAGTGTAGGAGCTTTGATCTACGAGTTGTAGGAAGTTTTCATTTTCCGATTGTAGATCCATTTTTGTGGATTGAGTTGTAGGAACGTCGTTCCAAGTGGTAGGATTATTTTCAATCCGAGAATAGTGGAGTAGCCGAGTCTAGTTTTTTGCTAGATCGGTGAGTCGAAAGTGGACGTACCTAAGGTTGGGGAACCACTATAATTCTTGGTGCCTTCTGTGATTGTTTGGATATTTCCTTGTGCTAGATAGCTAAATTTTTTATTCCGCAAATAGACGGACAACTCACATATTCACCCCCCTCTAGGTGATTTAGGTAGACAACTTAAACATTTTTCAATGTAGCTGAACTCCAAAAAGGCTGAAGAAGATGCTGCCAGATTTCTTAGCAAAGAAAAGACTGCCTTTAGAATTGAAGCTATAAGAAGAAGCAGGGAAAAGACTCCTTCTTTTCCAAGAAGAGTGCCAGAGTTAGAAAGCTCAGATCTCAGATCCTATGGAAATAATCTATCGGATGGAGAACTAACACAGCTCTCAAAATAGTTCAAGAAGATGTTGAGCAGGAGGAGACAGTGGATGAATAAGGGCACTTCAAGCTCCTTATCAAGGAATCCCTATCCCAACAAGGACAAGTCTAGAAAAGACCCCTATGGGGAAAGGTATGACTCCAAATAGTACAAACATGGTAAGACTAATGTTGTTTGCAACTATTGCAACAGGAGTGGACATTTCATTGCTGACTATCTAGTTAAAAGGAAGGAGTTCATAAAGTCTGAAGGCAAAAAGCATCACAAGGATAAGAAGGGTGAAATGAGCTTCTTGGCCAAGAAGACTGTCAGGCTATCAGAGAGTGATTATTATTCTTCAGAATCAGATGAAGAGGAGGACTATATTGGTCTCATAACCATTAAAGAAGAGGTTGAACATCCTACTGCCCCATCTACAATGAGGGCCCAAATGTCCTTTGTTGATAGTGACTGTGAAGAGGATGAGGTATGTAGTGTCATGGTTATGTCAAAAGACAATCAGGACAATCTTATTCCTGATGAGGTACACTCTATTCCTAGCTCTTCCTCTATCGATGAGTCTGGCTCAAACTCTGAAGCATCCACTTCCTCTAGTGGGAATGATGGCTCAGAATCTGAAGATGATATCAATAAATTGATTGACAAGTATGGTGTAATTCTGTATACTCTAAAGAAGAGCAATATGCTTGTCAAGAGACAAGCTGAGGAGATTGCCTCTCTACAGCAAGCTGCTTCCCTACAGTATGAGTCAGCACCCATGCTAGCTCAGATGAAAAGAGAAGTTAGCCAACTGAATACAATCTCAATTATCCAAATTGGGACTATTAGACAGAAAAAAATATCATCATGGATCTTGAAGAAAAGCTTCTCAAGGAGAAGAAGATTGTGGCTGAATTCTCTAAACCCAAAACAGTACATCCATTGATTGACTCCTTCACCTCTCAAAAGGATAAGAGAGGTTTGGGGTTCAAGTAGAACTCTAGAGTTGCCTATTCTAAATGGAAAGGCAAAGCTCCTGTAGTGCCTCAGACCACCTTTCAAAAGGTAATCCTCCCTTCCAACAGGTATGACTAGGACAACATGTAAGCTCAATTGGTGATGAGAAGTTGGAAAACTGCCTAGTTAAGCGTGCTCAGGCTGGAGTAGTACTGATATTGTTGACCTCCTGGGAAGTTCTAGTGGTGTGCACTTGACTATCGATTTTCGCTCATCAAAGGGATACTGTGGCCACCAACAACCCTCCTGGATGGATAGTCAAGTGCGCACCACGGGAACTTTCCAAGAGGTCACCCATCCTAGTACTACTCCAGCCCGAGCACGCTTAACTATGGAGTTTTCCAACTTCTCATTAGTGATGTGAAATTGGAAAACTCCATAGTTAAGCATGCTCGGGCTGGAGTAGTACTGTGATGGGTGACCTCCTGGGAAGTCCCTGTGGTGCGCGCTTGACTATCGAGTTTTTCTCATCAAAGGGAGGCTGTGGCCACTAACAACCCGCTTGGATAGAGAGGGGTTGGAGTTCTTGGGATGCAGCCAGGATGGCCTTCTGGTGCATCTCCTCGGTGGAAATGATAGTACACGAGCAAGTAGGGCTAGGTTCATCACAATTTATCTTTTCACAAAGAGGTGGAACTTCATCGTCTCCCTCTCGCCATTATTATAGAGCTTGAAGTAGAAGTTCTAACTACTGATCTAATAGTTCTAGCAATTAGCTGTAGCGATCTTCACCTGCTATAACAAGTTTAGAAGAGTTTTCTGAGAAAGAAGGAGAAGCAGAGCTATCTGGTTTCTACAGTCAAGATTAGCAGAAAGAAGAATACAAAGAACTGTCAAATCATTGTCTTCATCAGCAAGACCAAAAACCTGTGTTTCGTAGTTTCTTCCAGCACAAACAATAGTTTACTAAAGATCATCTTTCTTATTATTGTGGAGAAAGTTAGGGCTGAGTTTTTCTCAGCTCAAGAAGCAGAAGGCTCAGAGAAATTTCACTAGAGTCAAATCATCAACAAACTCTTTATCTTCTGTAGAATCTTAACAAATCTGAGTGTAGGCCTATTTTATAAAGGTTGAGTGTAGGATCATTTGTTGATCTGAGTGGTAAAGCCTGTATGCCAGAGGTAGGGCAGTTTTCTTGAGGTAAGAGAGTCATTCTCTCTGAGTGGTAGGGCCTTTATGCCTGAGTTATAGGATCTTGCTTTGGATCTGAGGTAGGGCCTTGTGCATAAGCTATAGGAGAGTCATCCTCTCTGAGTTGTAGGGCTAACCTCCTAGACTGAACTGTAGGACTATTAATTTAGTATGAGGTAGGTGATCTTTGGATCACTGAGTTGTGGTAGCAAGCTTGCTTTGAGGTAGGGCTTTGTGCCCGAGGTAAGTCTTAGAGGAGATTAAGAGATCCTGAGGGATCTATGGTGTAAGCTCTTAGGAGCTGAATTTTGGAGAAGTGCCTTGTTTAACGCACTGTTAGAAAGGTGGGATGGACGGTGGATGTACCCATAATCTGGGGAACCACTATAAATTTTGTGTGTGCTTTGTATGGTGTGTCTTGAAAGCTGTAAACTACTAACTCACAACACACTAAAGAAGGAAAATTAAAAAGATACCAACAACCTATTCACCCCTCCTCTAGGTGTTTAGCTGCCCTTAAAACTAAAGACTTTCAGCAAGGGCGAGTCTTCCTGTCAGAACTATTGTAGGTAGACATGTGCATTTTCAAGCTAACAAGAACCAAGGACCCAATCCCTTTTGGGTTCCTATGGTAAACTAATCTGTGTTTGTAGGGTAGTCCAAGCACCCATACAATTCCAATATGGTACATAGATTAGTGGTTATTCTAGGCACATGACTGGAATACGGTGCCATCTTAAGGATTATACTCCTATGAAGAATGGACCTAAGGTGACCTTTGGAGGCACAGATAGAGGAGTCACCGAGGGCCATGGTATGATCACCAATGGCATAGTCTTCTTTACAAAGGTAGCTTATATGGAAGGAATGAAATACAATCTGATTAGCATAAGACAACTATGTGATGTTGGCTATGCCAATGTATTCCACAAGGATGAGTGTCTCATCAAAAATTCAAATGATCAAGAGGTCATCTTTATAGGCACTAGGAGTGGAAATATTTATTATTTAAACTTCTTATGTTTAAGTACAAACTCACCTATATGTCTGGTAGTAAATGAAAAAGCCTCTTATTATGTGCAATCGCACAAGAGGCTTGCTCACTTGAACTATAAGACAATTTGCAAGCTCTTCAGTGAAGGGCTAGTCAGAAATGGACGCAATCTAAGATGCCCCAAGAGGTATTTGCACTGCATGCTAAAAGGGCAAGTAGTTAAAAGCATCCTTTAAGTGCGTTGGGGCCAAGGATTTTGAGAGGTGTTTATACCTCTTGCATATGGACTTCTTTGGTCCTATGCTAGTTCATAGTCTAGGTAGGAAAGTCTATACACTTGTGATAATTTATTACCATTCCAGATTTGCTTGGGTTTTCTCTTTAAAGAAAAAGTCTTAAACCCTTAACATCTTGGTGACCTTTATTAGGAAAATTCCAAATTAAAAGAACAGTTCTGTGGTCAAAATCAGAAGTGTCTGTGGTACTGAATTTTATTCTGAAGGCATGACAAAGTTCTGTGAAGAACAAGGGATTTATCAGGAGATTTCTTCTCCAAGAACACCCCAGCAAAATGGGATTGCTGAGAGGAAAAATAGAACTCTCATAGAAGCTGACAAGACACTACTCAGTGACACTTCTCCCCCAAAATACTTCTGGGCTGAGGCAGTGAACTTTGCTTGTCATGTCCTAAATAGATCTTCTATCAATAAGTATCACAAGAAGAGTCCATATGAGATTATGAAAGACAAAAAACCAAATCTAGCATAACTCAGGATCTTTGGAAGCAAGTGCTTTGTGCTCAATAATGGGAAGTCCTACTTGACTAAGTTTGCTGCCAAATCCTATAAAGGAATCTTTATTTGGTACAACAACCATAAAAAATTCTATATAGTCTACAACTTGAAAAATCAAGTTATAGAAGAGTCTGTAAATGTTGTGTTTGATGAATCATCTATGATTAACAGTGAGCTGCCTAGCTCCTCTAGATCTGCAGGTATGGAGTTGGTGATGGATAAACTAACCATCAAGGATAATCCTCTTACTGCTCAAGAGAAAGATGATGGTATGTGCATTCCTGAAGAAGGACAAGGTACACAGAGCATGGGTTAAGACCAGCAGGATCCAGCCATTGAAGTTCAAGATGTTGAAAATAGAATGCCAACAACTATCAGGCATTGAGGGATCATCCAAGAAATCAAATTATAGGTGATGCTATCCAAGGGGTTACAATAAGGAGCAGAAGCCTCAACATTGCTATGTACTTTAGCTTCCTATCTCAGGTTAAACCTAAAAGGTTTGAAGATACCAACATAGATCCATTTTGGATTGTGGCTATGCAAGAAGAACTGAACCAATTCAAGAGATACAAGGTCTTTAAGTTGGTTCCCAGACCACAAGAACATCACCTCATTGAAACCAAGTGGATCCATAGGAATAAACTTGATGAGAAATGTGTTAAATCAAGAATAAAGTTAGACTAGTTTCCAAGGGATACAGACAAGAGGAAGGTATTGATTTTGATCAAGCCTTTGCACCAGTAGCTAGATTTGAAGTTATACGACTGTTCCTTACATATACTATACATAAAGGTTTCAAGGTATACCAAATGAATGTAAATTCATCTTTCCTAAATGGTGACCTAAAAGAGGAGTTCTATATTGAGCAACCCTCAGGTTTTGTTAACTCTAACTTTCCCAATTATGTATTTAGGCATAGAAAAGCATTATATGGTTAAAGCAAGCCTCCATGGTATGGTATGAAACTCTATCTAGCTTTCTCATTGAGAATAAATTCTCAAGGGAAAAGATGGATAAGATATTATTCCTTAGGGAAGTCAAGAGTAAGATCATTCTAGTCCAAATTTATATAGATGACATAATTTTTTGGTCTACTGATGATGCCCTCTAAAAAAAGTTTGCTAAACTTATGCAAGAGCGGTTTGAGATGAGCAGTATGGGTTAACTCAAGTATTTATTGGGCCTACAAGTTAGATAGTCAGAGGATAGTCTATCAATCTCTCAATCTAAGTTCACCAAGGAGTTAATTAAACATTTTGGAATGGAGAGTGCCTCTATAATGAAAACTCCTATGGGGTCAAATTTGTCAATAGACAAGGATGAGACAGGGAAACATGTTAATGAAACTTTGTATATAGGATTTATTGGCTCCCTCCTCAACTTTACTGTAAGTAGGCCATACATTATGTATGTTATACACGTTTGTGCTAAATACCAAGCTGGCCCTAAGGAATCTCATTATTTTGCAGCAATTTTTTTTTGAGATATATCAAGGGCACACCTGATCTTAGTCTATGGTACCCTAGGAATAATGACTTTGAACTATTGGATATTCAGATACAGACTTTATAGGTTGCAGAGAAGACAGGAAAAGCACCTCATGCACCTATCAATTTCTAGGAAGAAGATTGGTCTCTTGGAATAGTAAGAAGCAAACAAGGGTTGCCATCTCAACAGCTGAATCAGAGTACATCTCAGCTGGTAGTTGTTGTGCACAGCTACTGTGGATTCAGTATCATCTCCAAGACTATAATCTCCAGCTAAGTAGAACTCAAATGTTTTGTGACTCTTCTAGTGCAATCTCAATTGCTAGGAATCATGTGTTTCATAGCAGGACTAAGCATATTGATATTAAATATCACTTTATAAGGGAGCATGTAGAAAAAGAAGATATTTATCTTGAGTTTGTCCCCACAGACAAACAAGTGGCTGACATTTTCACCAAGTCACTAGATGAAGCCAAGTTCAACACCTTCAAAATTGAGTTAGGTATATTGAACTAAGTATAACTTCAATATACTCATGCATATGTGTTATAGGCAAAATTGACACTTGCGGGATATCAAGATAGGTATGGACTTATCCAAGTGTCGAATGCACCGAGTCCAAGTGTCTAGGCATCGAGTGCACTGAGAAAACTTCAAGCGTTGAGTGTGTCGAGACCACTCCACAAATTCTCCCAGGGACTTCTGATTGCGGCTATCTCACAGGATTAATCTAAGCCATTGATCTTGAAAGAAGGTATGACAATACAACCTGAGGGGTTAGATTAGCTTAGATTTAGAGGGGGGGGGTGAATAGAGATTTTAAAACCATTTTATAGAATTAAATTTGCGGAATTAAGATAGTGATATTACTATGTGTAAAAGGTGAAGTGCAAAAAAGAAAACTACAGCACACATCACACAACACAATAATTAAAAGCTAGCATCACAGACGACACAAGAAATTTATAGTAGTTCCTCTAAACTTGAAAACATCCACTCTTCTACCACCTGGTAGGAATCCACTGTAACACCCCAGAAATCTAAAAAGCCAAAATTGGGATTCAGGTTGGCTAACACGGCTTAAGACACGAGCGTGTCTCAGGGCATCTCAGGTGTACATGGCCTGGTCCCCGGGCGTGTCCCCTTTTCTCGAGACGTCGACTTGAGTTCTCGAGAACTGATCGTCGAGAGGCGACATGGCCTATGACACGGACATGTCACATGGGCGAGTTGGGCACACGGCCATGAACATGGGCGTGTGCCTTAGCCATATCCTTCTCGGGTGATTTTGGAGATCATATTACATGGGTTACACGGCCAGATACACGGCCGTGTACTGGGTGACATGGGCGTGTCAGGCTTGACATAGGCGTGTCGATGCCCGTGTTCTGGTTTATTTTAAGTCGGTTGTGCACCACTTCAAGAACACGGCCTGTGACACGGGCGTGTCATAAACCGTGTTCGGCCCAGGAAAATCAATTTCAGGGCTAATTTGAGCCTTCCATTTTCTTTGACCAGGATCTAATGGTATAGGCTATTTCCATGGGTTGATAAGGCCAGGATTTGAGTTGAGAAAGCTCATTTGAGTTGTGTTTTCTCTTTCTAAAAGCTAAGTGAGAGAGGAGATCAAGAGAAGGAAGAAGAAGGGAAAGATGGCTGCCGGTGGTGCTACGGTGGTCCAAATCGCGAGCCGAGTTCAGCTCTACGGAGGCTTGATCACCGCGAAGCTTTCCAACTGTGTACTTTTCGCCATGGTGCCAAAACGTACTTCAAGGGTAACGATTTCCTTCTTGGATATGTGAAGTCCTACTTTACTGCATTTGCATAGGGAAAATCCTTCCCCACGAGTGTGCGGTGGGTTGCGGTGTCCCTTGGGGTAGATATGTGAAGTCCCCCTTGTTAGAGTCCGGAATCGGAGTACGGATCTAGGCATGCTGTGTAAAGCCCATCTAGACATGCTGGTCTGGATTGGTGATGCTTGTTTGCATTCGGAGGAGGCTCTGAGTATTTGATTATTTGTGTGCAATCTGTGGTGCATACCTGTCGCTTGGTGCAGCAGGAAGTACTAGAGGAAGTCCAGGAAATTATGAGAGTTGGGTTCAACTCTTGTGGCCGTGAGTTGTCACTTTGTGTGGTGTTGAGCCATTGGGCTGCAACTGTATAAAAAGGGCTTCGTGCCGAACAGGAAAGGTGAAACCGACCCGCGCCTTTATTTGTGGCCTCAAGTACGATGTGCTTGATAGTGGCAAGGCAGTTTGAGCAACGGGGGGGGGGGGGGGGGGTGGCTGATCCTACCTGCGTTATGTAGGCTTGACATGAGAGTGCTGAGGTGAAAGTCAATCTAGTGTCAACTACCTTCACCTATGGGGGGGATAGGTGATTTGCAGTCGTTTTGCGGAATTAAAAATTTACCTGCACAATAAAACAAAACAAGCACAGCACAGAAACACACAGGCAGTTATAGTGGTTCCCCGATTTGGGTACGTCCACTTTCCCCCTTCGACCTATCTCCCAATAAGGGACTACTCGGTCACTTCACTAACCGGATTGAAATCCAATCCTCACACTATGGAAGAAACCCTTTCACCCGAAGGAGTCACTACTCCTCCACAATGGGTTGCACCCAACCCTTACAATGAGGAACCAAAGTTCCTTTACAACAAAAGTAAAAATAGAATGTACAAAATACATACTACGTTTGGAGCGCTCGGTGTCCCTCTTCGGTCGATGAAGCGTTCTTGAAGGAGACGAAGAGTCCATGACCTAAGCACCCTCTTGGAGAGGATCTTCCCGAGATCAGCGGCGGCAAAGGATTGCGGCGGCGATGCTTTGTAGATCCAAACTTCATAATAAAGCTAGCAAGGTCTACCAACGATCTTACTTGGATCGATCGTCTCAATAGATTCGGAAGGGGAAAGTATTCCCGTTCAACAAACCAAGAGACAAAGGATCTCAAGATAGAAACGTGATACACATTGTTTGGCTGAGTTTCTGTCGTCGAGAGATCAAGAAAAATCCAAGACCAGCGGCGGCGACAACCTTTCGAGCGGCGACGGTGGCGGAAGGAAATCCGCGATCTGCTAGGTCACGTCCGCGACGGGCGACTTTTTCATTTTCTTCGGGATTGTATAATGTTCAAATAAACGAGTATTTATACTGTAGATCATCCTTTATGACCGTTGTTGGCCCCACCAGACGAAACCCTAATTTCGGTTTAAACAGCGCCTTAACACTTGGTCCGGTCCAGCGAGCCAACGAAATTCGCCTAAGGCAAATTCGGCGGGAATCATTGGTGATTCTCGACGAATCGGCGAGAATCACTTATGATTCCTGTCGAATTCTTCTTAGAAGAATTTTAGCTGAGGAGCTTGCCATCCGGAGTGAATCGGCGAGAGTCACAATCCATTCTCGACGAATCAACGAGAATACAGAGTCATTCTCGACGATTCATCGAGAATCACTTAATGACTCTCGACGATTCTGACTTAGCATGAATTTTTCAAGTGTTGAGTCAGCCGGATGCAGTCAGCGGGAATCGGCGAGTGATTCTCGATGATTCGGCGAGAATCACTAGTGATTCTCATTGAATCGGCGAGAATCACTTAGTGATTCTCGTCAAATTTGACTTAGACGATTTTTCATCTTTCTTCCCGTGAGTTGCTTTGACCCATCCTTGCTCCTTATCTGCTCTTGATCTGTCTCAGCCCTGTACTTGAAAATAAGTACACTCCAATAGAGAGAGTACACGTAAGCCAACACACTGATCTGCTCGACGAGGGATTACATTGCGCAGACCCGTGTATATTGACCCACTGCACCCTGACTATGGTGTGTACTTAGCGTGGAATAACTGCAAGCACATATTAAAGAAAATCATCAAATACATTATCTATTCAACTTAGCTTGTTCAGGGGCTTCTTCAAATCAGGTACATTGTGGATACAATACCCAACAATCTCCCCCTATTTGAAGAAGCCTAAACCCTACAAGCTAAGGTGAATGGAGCATATGAAAATCATAAACTACTAATTCAGTTGAGAGAGAAATTCATTACCACTTTCCTGAGAGCATACTTGGAGCCACCTTAGCCTTAGCCGAGAGGGTAATCTCCCCCTTTTCGGCTTTTGAAAATCTGGGACTTTACTTGGAGCCACATGCTCCCCCCTAGATCTTGCATCCATGCTCTAGCTTGAGTTCCTTGCTGATGCTCCCCCTTGATCCAAGAGCCCTGAGCCGGACAGTCTTCACTCTTCATAGTTCAGCATGCCGAGTTCAGTTTTGAAGAGACTGAACTTGGCCTCGTCTAGGGGCTTTGTTAAGATATCTGCAACCTGCTTATCCGTGGGGACATAGTAGAGAGATATATCTTTGTTTTCCACATGCTCCCGAATAAAGTGATAGCGCACTTCAATATGCTTCGTTCTGCTGTGCGACACAGGATTGTTCGCAATTGCTATTGCGCTTGAGGAGTCGCAATACATCGGAACTTCGCTGAACTGTAAGTCATAATCTTTGAGCTGATTTCTGATCCATAGAAGTTGTGCGCAACAGCTGCCTGCTGAGATGTACTCAGATTCAGCTGTGGAGGTTGCGACACAATTCTGCTTCTTACTGTTCCATGAAATAAGCCTTCTTTCGAGGAATTGACATGTCCCGGAAGTGCTTTTCCTATAATCCCTGTTTCCTGCAAAGTCAGCATCTGAAAAGCCTATCAGCTCGACATAATTGTTTCTTGGGTACCACAAGCCAAGATTTGGTGTACCTTTAAGGTATCTAAGAATCCGCTTTGCAGCGACATAATGAGATTCCTAAGTGTTCACCTGATATCTGGCACAAACGCATGTGGAAAACATAATATCCGGTCTACTAGCAGTAAGATTGAGCATGGATCCAATTATTCTTCTGTACTTGGTTTCATCAAAAGGTTTCCCTTTCTCATCCTTGTCCAGAGACACAGTGGATCCCATTGGAGTCCTCATAGAGGTTGCACTCTCCATTCCGAATTTCTTGAGGAGTTCATTTGTGAACTTCGTCTGAGAGATGAAAATCCCATCCTCAGACTGTTTCACTTGAAGTCCTAAGAAATACTTCAGCTCTCCCATACTACTCATTTCAAACTTCCCTTGCATAAGTTTGGAAAACTTCATGCAAAGGTTGTTATCCGTTGACCTGAATATTATGTCATCGACATAGATTTGCACCAGCAAAATCTTGCCTTTGACTTCCCTAAGAAACAATGTATTATCTATTTTTCTTCTAGATAACTTGTTCTCAAGAAGAAAATTAGACAGAGTCTCATACCAAGCTCGAGGAGCTTGTTTTAAGCCATATAATGCTTTATTAAGAAAATAAACAAGGAAGGAGAGTTTTAGAATCTGGAAAGAGAGGGTCAGGCTATTTATGGAAGCCTTTGGCCCAAGGATCTTATGACAGTCAAAGAGGGACCTTTCATCCTTATCAATGTCTAGGTTCTGGATTTTATAGTCTAGACACCAAAGACATATTCTGAAATGACCAAGGATGAGGTCATACTGGCTACATTGGACAAGAGGGCACAGAACATTATTGTTAGTGTCATAAGTGATTCAACCTTTTAGAATCTGGTTCACTATAAGACCTCCAAGGAGATGTGGGACACTTTGGTGGTCTATATGGAGGGAACTTAAGAGGTCAGAGATGATAGGAAGTCCATGCTCAACCAAAAGTATAAGGCTTTTAGGCAGTCCAAGAAAGTGAACATTACTACTTGCTATGTAACATTTTTCAGGATAGTTAATGAGCTAAGGGCCTATGTGAGGGTCTTCAGTAATTATGAGCTTAATGGAAAGTTATTGAGGTCTCCCACCAAATAATGGTACACCAAGATATGTGCCATCAATGAGGTAGCCAAGCTAGCTGATACTCCTCCCCATACTCTAATTGGAAAGCTGCTCTATTATGAGATGCAGCTAGCTGCCAGGAAAGAGGAGGAGTCCATCAGCAAATCCCAGGCCAAGGAAAAGTCTTTGGCCTTCAGAGTAGAGAGCACCAAGAAGGGAAAGGAGAGGATTCCCTCCCCAATAAGAAGGCATGCTAACTTAGACAGTACTGGGCCAAGTTCATTTGATAGCAGCTTGTCAGATGAAGACGTTGTTACCTTCTACAGGCAACTTCAAAAACTAATGAGGAGGAAGCAGTAGAGGAGCATACCTTCCTCCTCCTCTCATCACAAGGAGGACTACTACAAGGCAGAGAAGAAGCATCCAAGGGAGGCATGTATGACTCCAAGTCTAGTAAACATGTTTCCTTTAAAGTTGTTTGCTACTATTATAACAAACTTGGGCATGCTATTATTGACTGTCCAGTGAAGAGAAAAGAGGTTGGTGAGAAAAAGACTAACCAACAAAAGGGAAAGAAGGATAAGTCCTTCTTGCAAAGAAGGAGAAGAGCTAGACTGACTCATATTCATCAGAGTTTGAAGAAGAAGAAGCCTATATTGGGATAGTTGTTTTTGCTGCTGAAGAAGGAGCAAAAGCAGAAGCTGACGACTATCCTTCTTCCAGGATAGGGATCAGGACCCCTCTATCACATCCAGATAGTGATTCAAAGGTGGATGATGAAGATTAAGAAGATGGCTTCAGCTACTATGGGCTAATGGCAAGGTCTGATGATGAATCCATCAAGGGACGGCCTGGTCCAGTCAAGGTACATTCCTTATCCAGCTCATCTTCTTAATCTAATCAGTAGACTAGTCCAAACTCTGATGCTTCTTCATCTAGTGGTGAAGATTGCTCAGTTTTTGAGGAAGGTGTCAATCAATTGATTGATAGGTATGGTGAACTTCTGGATTATTTTAAGAAGTGCAAAAAGTTGACTAAAAAGCAAGCTATGGAGATTGCCTCTCTTCAGCTAGCTGCTGCCCAGCATGCTGAGACAACATCATTGTTGGATTAGAAGGACAAGGAAGTGAGCCAACTTAAGGTCTTGAATCTCATCCAGATAGGCTCTATCAAGTACAAGAATAGTCTCATTAGGGACCTTGAAGAGAAGATCCAGAGGGAGAAGAGAATTGTGGCTAGTTTTTCTGATCCTAATACAATGTTGCCCTTGATAGACTCTTTCTTCTCTCATAAGTGTAAGAAGGGGTTGGGGTTTAAGGGAAATACTAGTTTTTCCCCTTCCAAAGGGAAGGGCAAAGCTCCTGTTCGGCCTCTAGCTTCCAAGCCTCCTATTCCTTTTAAGAAAGTTCAGTTGGCTTTAAACAGGTAGACCAAGAGAGCATCTATGGTCATTGATGAATGGTAGATCCACTAGTGTGAACAAAGAGGTTCACAACTATGGTGGAAGTTACATTATGGGATTGAGTGCCTTTAAGGCTCCCCATGAGGAAATCCAAATGGCCCATCATGGACCATTTGTGTTTGGTGAACCAGCCTCTTCACTCATGAAAGAGGCAGTGGCCAAATCTCAAGGCCATCTAGCAAAGACCCAGACCAAGGGAATGTCCATCAACAAGCCATATCTAGCTATCTATAATGCTATAAACAACATGTCGTCTGCAAAGAATATTGCTGTAAATTGCTTTCAGAACAAGCCAAGAAGACCTGCTGAAAGACTCACCTTCAGTGAGATCGTTGCTGAAAGGAACTTAAAGAAGGCTGCTGCACCTTTTCCTTCTATTCAGTCAGTAGTTGAGCCAACTACAGGACCTACTTAGAAGAGAAGGTATAATATATATGAGTGTTGGTGCTTTGGCAAGGTGGGGCATTTTTCCTTAGATTGCTGGCACAATCTTACTATGCCAAGAGCTAGTGGTAGTCCACCAGTCAGAAAAGATGCAGGTAAACAAGTCCATTTTTAGACTAACATGCACCAAGGACCCAATAGATATTGGGGTCCTAAGGTAAAATAAATTATGTGATGTAGGTTAGTCGAAGTGCCCATATCCCTATATGGTATTTGGACAGTGGTTGTTCCAGGCACATGAATGGGATAAGGAGCAACTTAAAGGAGTACACTCCAGTGAAAGATGGAACCAAGGTTATATTTGGTGGTTCAGATAGAGGAGTGACTAGAGGCTATAGTAAGATTACAAATGGCATAGTGACCATATCGAAAGTAGCTTATGTTGAAGGGTTGCAACACAATCTCATAAGCATAAGCAAACTCTCTAATCTTTGTGATGTCATTATCTTCTACAAGGATGAGTGTCAGATTAAGAGGTCAAGTGACCAAGAGATCATCTTGACAAGCACTAGGAGTGGAAATGTTTGTTGCATAAATTTCCTTTGTCTAGATTCAGACTCTCCTATTTTTCTAGTGGAAAATGAGAAAGTTTCTTATTGTGTGCAATGACATAAGAGACTAGCTCATTTGAATTACAAGACTATTGGTAAGCTCTTTTGTGAAGAGCTAGTTAGGAATGGTCCTAAGATGAAATGCACCAAGGAAAGCTTGTGCTTAGCATGCCAAAAGGGCAAGCAGACTAAGGCTTACTTCAAGGGCATTGGGACCAAAGACTATGTGAGGTGCTTATACCTCTTACATATGGACTTGTTTGGTCCTATGCAAATTCATAGTCTAGGTAGGAAAGTCTACACCCTAGTGGTGGTGATGACTATTCTAAGTTTACTTGGGTATTCATTCTTAAGAAAAATAATGAAACCCTTGATGTCTTCATGAAGGTTGTCAAGCAAATTCAGAATGAGTTTGATAGCACTGTGGTCAAAATCATAAGTGACCATGAGATTGAATTCCATTCTGATAGCATGACAAAGTTCTATGAAGAGCTAGGAATTCATCAAGAATTTTTTTCTCCAAGAACACCCCAGTAAAATGGAATTGTTGAGAGAAAAAATAGAACTCTTGAAAGAATTCAATAATTAACAACTAATCACCTAGAGGGGGGTGAATAGGTTCAATTATTTATAATAGGTAGTTTTAGGATTTCTAACTAGCAAATCTACTTATCCAATCATTCAAGCATCACAAATAATTAGAGTAAGCAAAACATAGCACAGAGACACAAAAATTTATAGTGGTTCCCCAATATTTGAGTACATCCACTTTCCCCCTTCGCCTATCTAACAATGAACTAGATTCGGCCCAACTTCGACTTTTCTCAGATCCACAGATCTTACCACTCAGAACCCTCCAGGTTCCTACAACTCAGACTTCTTCAAGTCCTACAGATCATATCCTTCAAGATCCTACAACTCAGATTCTTCCCAAGAACCCTACCTTAGAGTTTTCCAACTCCTACCTCAGGCAACATTCCCTACCTCAGCCCTTATAATTACAGGTTTACCACTAAGAAAGATAGACTTTCCTACACTCAGATCTTTATAGATCCTACAGTTGTGATTACAATGTTTTCAGAATTTTTTTACCCAGAGATAGAGAAAATGGGGTAAAGTGTTCTTGACCAAATCTTGAGAGATTGGTCTTCTTCTGATCCTTGCAGCTTTGGATCTGATTCAACCTTACTAGCTTCTTCAAAGCTTCTTGAAAATAGAGAACTAGGTTGAATCTCTCTTGAGCAGATGAAGGTGATCTTGAATCAGCTTCCTTCTTCTCCTTCTTCTTATTATAGAAATGATTCTGCAATACTTACTGATCTCCCAAGATTTCTCTTCATCTCTGTGTTTTTTGTGTTGTGTCTTATTCTCTTTAATAGCATTGTACTATTTATAGAAACACAGCAAGGGTAACTGGTAGCTGACTAGCATCTAACAGTTCTGACATCTGATAACTTTGACAGTTATGCCAGCTGTCACTTCTTAGATCTGGAAATCTGCAACTTGGTCTTCAAAACAGCAAGCAGCATCGAGAAAGATCTTCTTCACAATGTGTTGACACTGATTTCAAAATGTGTCGACACAGATTTTGAATGTGTCGACACAGCTATCTAGATGTCGACACATTACCTCGATGTAGTCAACAAACTCCAATCTCTATCGACACAGCTTTTCTTCAAAATAGTTGTCAACCCAAGTCCTGGGTGTCGACATATCAGCTTCAGCTTACTATCAATACTACTAGTCATAGTGTGTCGACACTAGTTCTGAGTGTCGACACAGTTGTTCTTCGAATCAGCATTCAGGATATAAACTGTGATCATTTAAGTCAACACAACTTGTGTTGTCTGATATCTGTGTATCGAAAAAAGTCCTGTGTGTCGACACAGCTTGTATAGACTGATACTTATGTGTGTCGACATAAGTCCTGTGTGTCGACACAACTTTGCTCTTACTCTCGACACAGCTTCTTCATAAGTGTTGACACTGACCGAGTGTCTCGACGCTTTTATACTTAGACAAATTTCTGCATTACTGAGCCTGCACAAATAAACTTAAACAAACATTAAATACAAGATGATGTATGTCATTGATTTAAGTGAGGTTTCTCCAAATCTGGTACAATTACCAATGTACCCTACAATCTCCGCCTATTTGGAGAAGTCATAACCACAATTCAATGATATACACCATTATAATAACCAGCAGAATTAATGATGTACTAACAAACTCAGACATGGTTAATCATTAGGCAGAAAATATATATGTTACAAAGTTAAGCATATCCATCACAAAAACATGTAACATATAAACAGATAGAATCAAACAGATTTACCCAACTAAGAAATTATCCTATCATTTCAAATTATATATGACTTATAAAATTCAAGAATGTCTAGTAAGAACAACATTATTAAATAGTTCAAAATTTTAAGACATAAAAGATTCTAAGTCAGCTTGGGTTCCTTGATCACAATTCCTTTACAAGGTTGAATCCTAGCTTGTACATTAGCTTCTGTGTCATCAGCCAGCTTCTTTCCTTTATGATCCTTCTTCTTGAGCTCTTCAGCCTTGATCTTTTTTCCTTTCAAAGTAATGAAAATGAAAAGGCTTTGGGAAATACTTGCTAGGCTCCACCAAGTTAGCATGTATCTTCCCAGCATTAAGATCTCTTCTGAACTGAAATATGATATCTTGCCGCTCCTGATATTTACTCCATTCTTGTTCAGAATACCATTTGCCTCTATCATGAATATTTTCTTTCACAGCTTTCCAAGCACCTGTTGGATTTCTTCAAAATAAGAAGGAGGATAAATAACTTGAGCTACTTCCTGCTGAACCCCTTCAATATAAGCAGGTTGAATTCCAGATTCAGCAGTGTTGTCATCATCACAAAGGGGTAAATAACCAAGAGTTGCTCTGATGCTATTTTATATCCATTTAGCATAATATGAGCTTGCTTTGACTAATACTCTCTCCCTCTTTATGACTTCACTTTCTACATGTTCTCTCAGATCATCATTTTGAAACCTTACCTGATCAGCCAGATAATTTGTTCCTTCTTTGTAGTAGGTCCTGAAGTTCTTCAGTTGATCAGAAATAGCTGTTTGAGATGCCTAGATTGCTGTTTGGACAACTGTTAAATCTTCCATGATTTGCTTGGACACTTCAGTCTTTATATCAGTGACACTAGTCTCAATTTTTGTTAAAATAGCATGATGTGAGTCTTTAAGATTGTCATTCATTCTAATTTGATTTTCTAGGACATAACCTTATTTGACTGCAACATCTGCTATTTCAGTCTTCATCTCCTGTTATTGCTTGGCAAGGTAGACTACAACATTACCTCCCTTATGGAAGCAATCTGTCATCTCTTTTTTATTTTGATTAACTTCAAATCTGATGGATTTTATATCTTGGGTAAGTTTAAATTGCAGTTCCTTATGATTCTCATCCACATATTTTTCTAGAGCAAGTCTTTGCTCATCCATCTTTAATTGCAGTTTCACTAAAAGTGAACTAAAGTCTGCTGTAGGAGTTGTTGTTGGTGGGGCAGTCTCTAAAGCTTTCTTATAGACTATGCTTTTCTTCCTTATTAGTTTTCTCTTCTTTAGCTTTGAGGCTTCTTGTTTAGCTTCTGATTCAGAGGAACTAACTACATCCACAGCCTAAGGCTGGTTATCAGGAATATGTACTGGGTCAAGGTCTGGTACCTCCCCCTCAATCTGTGCATCTTCTTGAAGTATGTCCTGGTTATCCTTCTAGATATATGGAAAAGTATCAGATGGAGGAACATTGTCCTCAGTAGCCCCAGTCTTCTCCCCTGGACATCAGCTTGTGAAACAAAGGTCTCTTTCTCAGCAACTTGAACTAGCACAGTTTGTGCTTCTAGCTCATCTATCATAGCAGCATCCTTGTTGATATCTTTGAGAACCTCCAGGACAGTGAGATGAGCTGCTTAACTGTCCATGATAATCTCTGTGAAGTCTCCCCCTAGAACTGAGGACACTTGAGGATGTGGAACTGAATCATCTTCCCTTTGAGATTGTACTTCATTTACATCCTTATCAGAACTAAAAACCACATCCTCTTCTGAATCACTAGATGATTCTACAATCTTGCTACTGATTTATTTTTCTTTAGTTCTTTTTGATGTTGCATAGGATATGGAGTCTCCTTGGTCAGTACCCTATCCCATCTTGACAAGATTTTAGTGTCCATTCTCCTCATATGATTGATTTTAGCTCCTGTAGCTTGATCTCTGGCATTACTGAGACCATATACAAACTCAGGATCCTACCTAGGTTAGGCTTCTTGATCCCTTTCTTGATCCTGTCAAAGACTATTGTCGACCAGTCAGTCTTGAGATTGAATATTAATCTTATCATTAGGCTGAACATGAAGGAAGATATCCTGCCATGTCCCCTGTCTTGCACAGGATAGCCTTCCCAACCACTTCAGAAAGAAATCTCCCTTGGGAATTCATTCCTTTTCTATTCATTGAGGATCTAATCTTTGTGGTTGCATTCAGACCATTAGAGTCCCTCTGCTATCTTGTCTGAATCAACCTCATCTTCTTCTTTGAGCGATGATAGTTGGAGTACCTTGCTCAGATTTTTAGAAGTAAGCTTTATCTTTGTCCCAAGAACTATTGACCTAATCTTGTTTCCAGTTGAATCCAGCTTTGCATTGGAGAAGAATTCACTTACTTATTTCTTCCAAATCTTGGTTGGTTCTGAGACCAAAAATTATAGTCCAGCGTTAGTGACTAGGGTGATGACATTCTGAATCTCTTGAGAAGCATCGTTGAAGGCATTACGAACCAGTTCGTAACCCTCTTTGATGTTATCCTCCAACTTTGGCGCCATTAAATGTTGAAGGAAGAGAGATTAAGGTTGGTTGAGAGGTGATCTAGCTCTCGACACAGAAGTTCAATCTCTCGAGAAAGCTAAGTCGTGTGGTCGACTAATTCTCTTTCTAACCTATTTATAGGGTTTTAAATTTGGAAGGTCAAACGACGTGCCCAAATATTGTGTGTCAACACCTTGTGTCGACAAAGAAGTTAACATCTCAACACGGATGATAGGGATTCAACACTATTATTTGTCGACACCACTCTATTTGAGTCGACATATAAGACTTGACATTGTTGTGTCGACACCTTAATTTAAGGTGTTGACAGAAGTATGTTGACACATAGATGTAAGATGTCGACAACATTGTATTGACACTTTACTTTTAATGTCGACACTAAGCTCTGGTAGTGTCGACACTTTCCTTTTAATGTCAACACTAAGCTCTGGCAGTGTCAACACTAACAACAATTAATGTCGACAAACTTATTGTTTATGTCAACATGAATTCTTAACTTAACCAATATCTGAGGATTTTTCCTTCAATGAGTTTATACATTGACTTAATCAATATCTAGCATTCCTAGCTCAATCTTAAAGTTATTGAACTTAGTTTCATCCTGAGGCTTAGTGAATATGTTAGCTATTTGTCTATCTGTAGTGACAAACTCTAAACAGATGTCATTTTTCTCTACATGTTCTCTTATAAAGTGATACCTAATTTCAATATGCTTCTTTCTACTATATGAAGCAGGATTTATAGTAATTGAAATAACACTTGTAGAGTCACAATATAAAGTTGTTTTACTTAGCTTGATGTCATAATCTTCTAACTGGTGCTGCATCCACAATAGTTGTTCACAGCAACATCCTGCAGCAATGTACTCTGACTCAACTGTAGAAATGGTAACACTTGTTTGCTTTTTGCTGCTCCATGACACCAATCTTCCACCTAGGAACTGACAAGTACCTGTGGTACTTTTCCTATCTTCTTTATATCCTGCAAAATCTGCATCTGAAAATCTAGTTTATAGGAAATCTCTATTCCTAGGGTACCAAAGACCTAGATCTTGTATGCCCTTAAGATATCTCAGAATTCTTTTTACAGTAAAATAATGTGAATCTTTAGGGAATGCTTGATATCTAGCACAGACACATATTGCATACATGATGTCAGGCCTACTAGTAGTCAAGTAGAGGAGGGAGCTAATTATCCCTCTATACAAAGTCTCATCAACAAGTTTTCCTGCTTCATCTTTATATATAGGCATACTTGACCACATTGGAGTTTTCATGGTGGATGTTGTATCCATACCATATTTATTTATAAACTCCTTGGTGAACTTAGACTGTGATATGGATAAGCCATCATCAGTCTGTTTTATTTGAAGTCCTAGAAAGAACTTTAGCTCACCCATACTGCTAATTTCAAATTTCCCTTGCATAAGTTTAGCAAACTTCCTACAAAGATTGTTTTCAGTAGATCCAAAGATTATGTCATCAACATAAATCTGAACTAGTATGATCTTGCCTTTAGATTCCCTAAGGAATAGAGTTTTGTCTATTTTCCCTCTTGAGAATTTATTCCCAATGAGGAAGGTAGACAATGTCTCATACCAAGCCCAAGGAGCTTGTTTCAACCCATAAAGAGCTTTCTTAAGTCTATAGACATAGTTTGGAAAATGAGAATCAACAAATCCTAATGGCTGTTCTATATATACTTCTTCCTTCAAGTCTCTATTCAGAAATGCTGACTTGGCATCCATCTGGTAGACATTAAATCCTTGATAGGCTGCATAGGCAAGGAATATTCTTATGGCCTCCAACCTTGCTATAGGAGCAAAAGTTTGGTCAAAGTCTATCCCTTCTTCCTGCCTATAACCTTTAGTTACCATCCTTGCCTTATTTTTGATTATGATTCCATTCTCATCCAACTTATTCCTATAGATCCATTTTGTTCCAATGATATTGTGTCCTTCTTGTCTAGGAACAAGTTTCCATACTTTGCATCTCTTGAACTGGTTCAGTTCTTGTTGCATGGCACATATCCAGTGAGAATCTTTAATAGCTTTCTCAAACTTCTTAGGTTCCACCTGGGACAGAAAGCTTGAACATAGTATAATGTTCATGTTCTTGCTCCTTATCATTACACTATGTCTAGCATAAACAATGATTTGGTGAGCTAGATGATCTTTTAGATGTCTCATTGCTTGAGGCATCCTTTCTACAATAATCTGTTCTTTAGTTTCTTAAACTTCCATTTTTGGAATATTATCATCTTGCTTTTCTAGAGCTCCCCCTTGATAGCATCCATCGTCTTCTATATTTTCTTTTATTGTCTTTACTTCTTTAATGGATAGCATCTCCAATTTATCCTTTAGACCTTCAGAACTTGATGAAATGCTAGGCAGCTAATTGTTAATAAGCATGGATTCATCACAAACTACATGGACAGATTCTTCTACAACTTGTGTAGTCAAGTTATAGACCCTATATATCCTACTATTGTTGTTGTACCCAACAAAGATTCCCTCTTGGGACTTGGTAGCAAACTTAGTCAAGTGAGACATACCATTATTATATATATAGCACTTGCTACCAAAGATTCTAAAATAGGATAGGTTTGGTTTTCTACCCTTCAGAATCTCATAGGGAGTCTTCTTATGACTTTTAGTGATAGAGACCCTATTGAGGACATGATATGCAGTGTTTACTGTCTCTGCCCAGAAATATTCTAGAAGAGAAGTGTCACTTAGTAGGGTCCTACCAGCCTCTATTAGAGTTCTATTTTTCCTTTCAGCAATACCATTTTGTTGTACTGTTAAATTCATTCTGTATCGGCTTAACAAAGGTATGGAAAACATCAGGTGTTTCAGATTTCTTCCTTAGGAAGAACACCCATACAAACCTGGAAAAGTCATCTACTACAACCAATGTATAGGTTTTACTACCTAGACTATGAACTGGCATAGGACCAAATAAATCCATATGCATAAGGTAAAGACACCTCACTGAATCTTTGGTATCAAGGCTTTAAAAGAGGATCTGGTCTACTCGCCCTTTTGACATGCTGAACAGATACTCTCCTTGACACACTTGACTTTATGACCATTCCTGACTATATCAAAACTGAAGAGTTTTCCTATTGTCTTATAGTTTAGATGAGCTAGCCTCTTGTGCCATTATACACAGAGAGTGGCTTTCTCATCTGCAACTAGACAAATAGGAGAATCTCTTCTCATACATTCAAAATCTAGACAATAAACATTTCCTCTCCTAGTGCCAGATAAGATGACCCCTTGGTCATTAGAATTTTTTATTTGACACTTATCTTTGAGGAAAGAAATGGCATGGCCAAGATCACATAATTGGCTTATTCTTATTAGATTATGTTTCAAACCTTTCACATAGGCCACTTGTGTGATAGTGACTAGACCATTTGTAATCTTACAGAAACCTTTTATAATCCCACTTTCTAAACCTCCAAAGATGACTTTGGGTCCATTTTTAGTTGGAGTATAGTCCTTTAGCATCCTCTTTGTTCCAGTCATGTGCCTGAAACAACCACTGTCCAAGTACCATATAGGGGTATGACTACTTGGACTCACCTGCATAGAACAAGACTATCTACCCTTAGGGCCTCAATTTTTATTGGGTCCTAGGCACGGGTTAGACTTAAAATGCATCGGCCAACCTATAGCTTTAATGACAGGTAGACTATCCCTCTTGACACTATCATTAAACCAGCAGTCAATGGCAAAGTGACCCACCTTTCCACAACACCAGCACTCATACTTATTATACCTCCTCTTAAGTACTGGTCTGACAGCATTGTTGTCTTTAGTTCTTAAATCTGATGGTATAACAGTTCCTTTTCCTAGTCTATCAGTCAAAGACTTCTTGGGAATTGGTCTAGCAGCAGATGTACTTGGGATATCTTGAGTCTTAACAACAATATTATTCTTTTCAAAGTAAATGCTCCTGATTGCTTCAGTGATGCCCATATTAGTCCTATTATCAGACTTCCCTTTGTCTGATTCTGGCCTGTAAGACCTTGGAAGTGAACTGTTTGTTTTTGTTTAAGTGATAGGGCTTGGACACCAAACACAAATTATCCAGAATGGGCAAGTTGATTTTTCTAGTGAGCTGCCATATAGTCACTTGCACCCTTGCCATTCTCAATCTCACATTAACCATAAATGCATTCATGGTCATACCTGTTTGATGGCTGATCAATCTTCTTAAAAGATATAGGGGGCATTGAGGCTAGTGGCTGTACTGAAGCTTTGCCTTTACTTTTAGATTTGGCAACTCTAGTTCTAACTTTGTAACCTAGTCCCTTCTTACCCTTTTGGATGGAGAAGGAATCTATTAAAGGTAAAACTATACTAGGTTTAGAAAATTTAGCCACTAATTCTCTCTCCTTTTGAAGTCTACTTTAAAGATTCCTTATATGATCATTCTTGAAAGTAATAGTACCCATCTGAATAACAGTTATGTTCTTCAGTTTACTAACATCTTTATCTTCAGATCCAACACTTTTGTTGAGTCTGAAGCAGCCAATTTCAGAGAGGCATTCTCCTTTGCCAACTTTTTTGCTAGGATCCTGCTTTCCTTAAATGCTTTCAGGAGCTCACCATAATTATCAATCAGTTGATTGATGTCTCCCTCAGATTCAGAACCATCATCACTTTTTTGAGTTGATGCTTCTGATTCTGGACTAGTTATATATAAAGTTCCAGATGGTGAGGAATGTACCTTATAAGGACCAGGCTGATCCTGGCTGTCTCCTTCCTCATCAACTCCCAACAGACCAAAGCAATGACTGTCTTCTGTCCTTGAATTGATGTCATCCAGCATCTGCAGGAATTCAGTCTCCATAGAATCTACTTCTGTTGAATATTGCCCAATATAGGCCTCAACATCATCTTCTCTTTCTAATTCTGATGAAGATGAATCAGTCCAACTTTTTTCTTTCTAAGCAACAAAGGACTTTTCCTTCTTGCCCTTATTATGCTTCTTCTTGTCTCCTGATTCCTTTTTTTTCACAGGACAGTCAGCTATGACATGTCCTGGTTTGCTGCATCAATATCAAACTATTTTAGAAGAAGTTTGTTTACTAGTTTTTGAGCAATACATGTCTTCTTTAGAGGATTTCTTCTTTCCTTTGTAGTAATCATCCTTGGGGTAAGAAGATGTGGATGGCCTGCTTATCCAGCTCTTTTTCTTTACAAATCTATGGATCTGTCTGGTGAAAGCAGTAAAGTCTTCATTAGAATTGTGACCATCTGATGTGCTGGAGTCTGAGCTTTCAGTTTCTGTCTCAACAACCTTCCTGGGAGGAGAAGGAGACTTTATCCTACCCTTTCTTGTGGCCTAAACTTTGAAAGCCATAGACTTATCCTTGATTGAAGACTTGTTACATTTCTACTCCACTTTCCTTGTTGTCAACTACATTTCATAGGATAGCAGTTTACCAAACTGTGTTGGTGGAGGTGTATCAGCTAATCTGGCCACTTCTCTAATGGCACAAATCTTTGTATCCCAATTTTTGGTTAATGACCTGAGGAATTTGTCATTTAGCTCAATGTGTTGAATATACTTTAATATGTTATTAGTTCATTCATTATCCTAAAGAATTTCTTATAGCATTCTGTAATGCTATCAGTCTTGGCCTGTCTAAAGCTCTCATACTTCTAATTGAGCAAAGACTTTATGTCATCTCTAACCTCTTCAGTTCCTTCCATGTAAACAACAAGTGTGTCCCACATTTCTTTTGATTTTTTGTAATGGACCAGATTCTGAAAAGTTGAATCATCTATGGCACTAACTATTATGTTCTGTGCCCTTTTGTCCATAGTAGCCAAAATGATCTCATCCTTAGTCATCTCTTCATAACTCTTAGGAGTGGATTTATTGGAATCAAGAACTGATGTTTTTATAGGTATAAAGGGACCTTCTTGAACTATAATATAAATTCTTGGATCAGATGTCTCCATGAACAATCTGACTCTTTCTTTCCAGATACCAAAATTTTCTTTCCTGCATATAGGAAGTTTCATTGAACCAAGCTCTTTCTGATTCTCACTTAATCCCATTTTGAATATCTGTAACTGCCTTGGAGATAAGCTCTGACTGTTAAGTCAAATTTTGAGCAACCTCCCTCTGATACCAATTGAAAGAATTCAATAATGAACAACTAATTACCTAGGGGGGTGAATAGGTTCAATTCTTTATAATAGGCAGTTTTATGATTTCTAACTAGCAAATCTACTTATCCAATCATTCAAGCATCACAAATAATAAGAGTAAGCAAAATATAGCACAGAGACACACAAATTTATTGTGGTGTAACAAATCCACTTGTTAAACAACATATAATAGAAGGTCCGGCCGGGGCCCCACCCAATATGCCACAAACATACGGTGAGGTCACAGGTTACTACCACCAATGCATCCTAACTCAGAGAATGCTAGAGGAATAATAAACAGTAGGCTGAACTCATACCAGGAATATCCACTATACATATTACCAAGGTTATATATACAACCACTCGAACGATGGGATAGAAAATACCATAGTTTGGCCTTAAGGCCTTACCGTTCCTCTTTGTACAGTATGGATTACCGATATTGGCACGCAGACCGGCCATACATGAATAAAAGAAAGCATAACTAACTATACTTCAAGGGATATCAACAACAACAACAGCAAGAGCGGCAACAACAGCAGCAGGGGCATCAACTCTTCACTTCCCGCTCGGCTCTCCAGCACCTGCACAGGGACAATCCACCCAGAAGGTGGAAAATAAGGCAACGGTCAGCATTCAGCTGAACAATTTATAACAATCCTACCCCTTTCCCGGGGTAGTGGCATTCCTTCCCTGCAAAGCCATACATCATCAATATAGTATATATTGTGCTCTCACGCACATTCAAGCAAACACAATTACCAGTCGTATGGCCCGACGATCCGTGCACTCAGGGCACATTCTTGGTGCACTGGCGAACCAGGGTCAACACCACTGTTTCAAAGTATTGAGCATTTAGTCTTAATGGAGCGCAGGCCTAAGACTCTCATTATGCGCTCCAACATGACCATCACTCAGGTCCTCCCGTCAGACGGACATAACGCAGGTATAGATCAACCACCCCCCATTGCTCAAATTGCCTTGCCATCACCAAGTACAGTGTACTCGAGGCTACACTAAAGGCTCGGGTCGGTTTCACCTTTCCTATTCGACACGAAGCCATTTTAAGAGCTCGCAGCTCACAGTAGACATAACGTCCACCAAGGAATGGCTTCACAATATCCACACTGTCAAAATAGGACTGGCTTCACAATAGCCACACTATCCAAATAGGACTGGCTGCATTGTCCATCAAGGACTGGCTACACCGTAGCCACAGCACAAACAACACAAGGGTGTTTTTCCTGGAATTCCACATTCCAGTACTTCATGCTACTCCCCTTCACAGGAATCACCCATCGACCCCACTAACTACACGAGTATACGCAGAGTCTTCTCCAGTGCATAAATGCAACATCACCAATCCAGACCAACATCTCTAGATGGGCTTCACATAGTATGCATATCCCATACTACACACTTCTGGGTCTAGATGCAGACTCAATAGGGGATAACAACTATCAACCCACCGGAATCACTCACTCTTTCCACCTTTTTGTGGAGAGGATTCCTTACTCATGCATAAAGGAGGACTTCACATGTCCAAGAAGAAAGATCGTTACCCTTAACGATCTCTTGGGAACCATCGAAAATCTGGCCGGTTGGAAAGCACTGCAGCAGCTTTGCCTCCACAGATCTAGCCTCAGATCTCAAATCAGACCATGGGAGCTCCACCAATGGCTTGACCTTATCCTCCTTCTCCTTCCTCCAAGCTCTCCCTTTTTCTCTCTTGGTATGAATGAGAAGATTCCAACCCCCAGTCTTATCACTGCAGGAAAGCACCTTGGCCATTGGATCCAAATAGAAATAATTGTATGGCCAAGATTTTCCCAAAAGTCCAAATTTGACATGACACGGCCTGTGACACGCTCATGTCACAGGCCATGTACTCTAAGTGGTGAATGAACCGACTCAATCCAGACAAGAACACGGGCTCCAACACGCCCGTGTGATAGGGTAGACACGCCCGTGTCAAATTGACACGGCCGTGTGACTAGCCGTGTCACCCTTTCAACACAAGACCAAATCACCCGAGAAGAACACGGCTAAGGCACACGCCCGTGTCCTTAGGCGTGTACCAAACATGCCCCTGTGACAAGCCCGTGTCACAGGCCATGCTCTCCACTCAATGCTACTCGGTTATTCACCCGAGCAGGACACGCCCTTGGACATGCCCGTGTCCCAGGCCGTGTCGCCTCTCGACGATCATCGACTGTGATATCTCGATAACTCGACTCGATGCCCACCGTAAAGGACACGCCCTGGGACACGCCCGTGTCCCAGGCAGTGTGCACTGGACATGCCCTGGGACACGCCCGTGTCCCAGGCCGTGTCACCTAGCCTAACCCCATTTTGGGGCTTATGATTTTGGGGTATTACAATCCTTCCCTCCTTAATATAAATTTCGTCCCAAAATTTGTACGTAGTAAGGGAACAAACATCACAATGCTATCACGCTAAAAGATCTATTACAACAGAATGTACACGGTCAATAGTTTATACAAAAAGCTTGGGAAACTTAGCTCGCATGGTCTACTCTCGTTCCCATGTTAGCTCCTCATGACCACAATTGTCCCACCGGACTTTGACCATCCCGATCATCTTGTTCCGTAACTGTTTCTTGGCTCGATCCTTGATTCATATGGGCCTAACCTTCGTCGTTAGCCCATACTCGACCGTTACACGATCATTTTCAACTACTTGAGCTTGATCCTTGACGGCTTTGCGAAGTACTGAGATGTGGAACACATCATGCAATCCACTCAACTCTACTGAAAGCGCTAGCCGATAGGAAGCTTCCCCGGCTCGCTCCACCACTTCAAATGGACCAAGGTATCTCGGACTTTGCTTTTTCAAATACCGAATCCTAAATACGCCCTTGAAGGGTTTGGTCTTAAAATAGACCCAATCGCCCACCGCGAACTCCACGTTCTGATGCTTGGCGTTGTAGTACTTTGTCTGTCGATCCTGGGCTATCAATAGCCTCTCCCGAATAGTGTAAGACCCCAACCTCGGAGATGATCGCGGGGCGATCAAACAGCACTTTTGGAGGTCTGAACAGGGGCACACGGCCAGGCACACGGTCGTGTGCCTACCCGTGTTCAGTGGTCTATTGTGGTTTTGTGCAGTCTCGAGTCAGAGAAGGACACGGCCTGAGACACACGGCCGTGTCTCAAGCCGTGTGTGGGGCACACGGCCTCGAACACGGCCGTGTTCGAAGCCGTGTTCATGAAGCCCGACGATCGTTCCTGAAGCTCCAGGTAACACGGCCCGTGGCACACGGCCGTGTCAGGACCCGTGTCGATCGGCGTAACTGATATTTTGGGTTGAATCCGGGCCGTCCGGATCTTTTATGTTGGATTTAACGGCTGTGGGTTAACCAAGGGGGTATTAGGGTTGAGTTTGGGGCTGAATTCCCTCATTTCAACCCTACCTTTCTCTTTCTAAACTCTTAGAGAGAGGTGAGAGCCAAGAGGAGGAGGAGCAAAGTTCCGGCCGCCGGCGGAGCACCGGAGCACCGACTCGCCATCCGAGTCCGGATCCTCGAAGGCAAGGGCGAGGCGAAGCTTTCCATCCGTCTACATCTTCATGGCGGGCACGCGGAAATCTACGAGGGTAACGATCCTCTTCATAGGGCATGTGTAGTCGCCCTTCTTTCTATGCATGGGGAAATCCCCCTCTCGCGAGTGAGCGTTGAGGCGCGGAATCCCTTCGGGTAGATATATAAAGTCCCCGTTGTTAGAGCCCGGAATCGGAGTACGGGCATAGGCATTGTGTGTGAAGCCTATTCGGGTTTAACCCGGATCGGTGATGTTTGCATTGCATGGCCGGAGAAGACTCCGCGCCGATGATTTTAGTTTTCCGAAATTTCTACGCGGTAGATTGCATACAGGGATCCTTGGGGGTTAACCTCGAGGCGCACCCGGAAAGCTTGGGAGGAATCGCATTGCCGCCACGATGTTGCCTTGGAGGGCAAATCGGTACATAACGGGGTTATGTGCGTGTCTTGATCGATTGTGGGAATGAGGAGAAACTTGGCCCACACCGATGGCTAAATGGTTGTGGTGAAGTGAGCAACGGGCGGGTGGAACTCTACCCATTCCAAGTGGTCTCGGTAGAAGCGACCTAAAGTACATGGGACTTCCCGGGAGGCTGGAAACGGGCCTAGGCTTCGGCTGAAAGGGCTAAATGCTCACGAGAGTTGCCATCCGAGGGGTGGTGGTGGAATCGCGGTGTCGGACTGGGTCCGGACCGGGTTCACCGGTTAGTGCCCTGAGAGCACGGAGTGTGCGGCCGTGCGTGCCGACACTTGTGGCGAATAGAATACTTTATAGAATTGCTATGGTAGTTTTATATGCAGGGAAGGAGCACCGCCGTCCCGAGAAACGGGACGGGGTCGTTATAATTTGGTCAGCTTTGCTGACCGTTGCCCTTTTGTATTGCCACCTCTTGGGTGGATTGCTTTCTACAGGTGCTGCTGCGGAGCCAAGCGGCAAATAGCGGGCTAAAGCCCAAGTTGCAGCGCCAGCCCTCGAAGGCTTAGTTATTAGCTTTTTCATATTCATGTATGGCCGGCCTGCGCGCCGATATATGAAAGACGCTATCTTGTTAAGCGAACACTTTTGTAAGGCCTTAAGGCCGTGAACTCTTTTGTGTATTTTCATGTTCGTCATTCCTTTGTGGTATTTTATTACTAGTGGACATTCATGCCTTTATGGGTTCTTTGTTTAACTTTAAAATGCTTCCGTTAGAATGCGTTGTGTAGGACGTTGTTGTTAAATTGGTTGGAATGGTTTTCCATATTCGTAACCTTCTGGTATGTCCGTAGTATATGGCGTCGGGACCCGGCCGGACCTACTGCTATATGCTATGCGACGGATAGGGGTGTTACAAATTGGTATCAGACTACCGGTTTCGGTCTAGCTTATTGGAATTCGCGGACGAATTCTTTTAAGGGGTGGTGAGCACGGTCATGTGCGTCATCGTTATAACATGAAAAAGAACCCATGAATGTCCACTTAGGAATGAAAATACACTTGTTGAGGAACCTGCGTGTTCCTTTAATTGCTGTTTGCAGTAGTGTTTGGTGGCTTATCGGTGTTTTTGCACGAATATAGGTGACCAGATGTGGCGCTGGGCCGTCTGAACGGCCAGGTTCTGAGGCGAGCAGTACGCCAAGCGATACACCTGCAACACCTTTGTCTGCCGAGACCATTAGGTTGGTGGCGGAAGCGGTCATGGCAATGATTAATGCGCAGCCTGCAAGGCAGGTGCAGCAGCCTGCTCCTGCTGTGGAGCAAGTACCACTTCAGACGGCAGAGCAAAGGAGGGTTGAGCAAGTCGTGTTGGAGCCAGAGTTGCCGCGGAGAGCAACTGAAAGACAACTGAAGCACGTCTTGGGCTTTCATCCACCGGTGTTCACGGGGGCAGAAACCCCGACCCAAGCAGAAGATTGGCTCTCAAGGGTCAACAGGGTGATGACTGCGGCGGAAACTGAAGAGTGGCAGAAGACCACTATAGCAACGTTCCTTTTGGATGGGGATGCAAGACTGTGGTGGGAGGGCCTAGAGCTGCATCAGTTGAGGGGAAGGCCATTGGCCGAAGTCCCGATGGAGGAGTTTGCGAGACTATTTATGGCTCGATACCTCCCCTCGGCGCAGAGGATCGCGCTAGAGAGCGAATTCCAGAAGTTGGTGCTGGGTGATAGCACCGTTGATGAATACCTCCACGAGTTTACTCGGTTGGGGAGATATGTTGGCGCTACCTTCGCAGACGAGGAGCGCAAGACGAGCCACTTTTATGAAGGGCTAAGGGATGATTTGAGGTTGCTATTGTCAGGGCCCAAGGCGCAGGGTTTCATGACCCTGGTCAGTTCGGCCCGGTCCTTGGAGAAGGATATGAGAAACGTGCAAGCGAAGAAGGAGAGGGAATCTGGTGGCAAGAGATCAGAGTTCAAGGCGCCGACTACGTCGAAGTCGGGCTACCGCAGATTCTCCAAGAAGTCTAGGACGTCGGGTCCAGCTCCTTCTGCAGGTGCCTCGGGGGCAACTACCAATCGAACCCCGGGCGCTTGTTTCACGTGTGGAAAGCCGGGGCACTTTGCCCGTGACTGCTGGAGTGGACGCTCAAAGTCCGAAAGGAAACAAGGAGCTACCTATGAGGAAAAGGGCAAAGCGGTGGAGTCGACCGCGTCCCATTATGCTCCGACTCAGCCTAGAGTCTACAACTTGGGCCAGCAGGAGGCCATCAAGAAAGCGGATGTGGTGACAGGTATGAGTTAATTTATGCAAGTTGACTTGAGAATACTATTACCTATTGCTTGTTAAGCTAATGTCTTTTGCTTAGGCTTTGTGGTGATTAGCGATAGTCCGGCACGGGCACTGTTCGACACTGGTGCTTTGCATTCTTTCTTGTCCGAACAGTTTATATCGCGCATCGGAGTCCCTTCTTCGATGGCGAAGGACAAGTTAGATGTGTTGCTACCGAATGGGTGCTCGATGCGTGCGGACAGAGTGTGCGCCGTGAAGTTTCACATAGGGAGCCAAGAGTTCGACTTGCTAGCGTCATTATTGCCGTTAGTAGAGTTCGATGTTATCTTTGGAATGGATTGGCTGTCAGAGCAGAAGGCTTGGATCGATTGCGACCGTAAGGAGGTCAAGCTGGGTGTAGGGCGGGAGACTACTTTCGAGGGGCTTAAGGGGTCGAGCAAGACACTGATGTCTGCTCTTCAGGTGGTGAAGGCAGTTCGTGCTGGTGCAGAGTTGTTCTTCGCATTAGTGGAGGCCGCAAAGCCGAATTCCACTTTGGATGAGATCCCCGTGGTATGCGAGTACCCAGATGTGTTCCCAGATAGCCTTCCTGGAGCCCCACCGCAGCGAGAGATTGATTTTACGATCGAGCTTGTGTCGGGTGCCAAACCCGTGTCACGTGCTCCTTATAGGTTGGCGCCAAAGGAGATGGCGGAGTTGAAGGTTCAGCTGGAGGAGCTGATGGAGCAAGGTTATGTGCGTCCAAGTTCGTCGCCTTGGAGCGCACCGGTCCTCTTCGTTAAAAAGAAGGACGGTAGTATGCGGCTGTGCATCGACTATAGAGAATTGAACAAGTTGACGGAGAAGAACAAGTACCCGATCCCGAGGATTGATGATCTCTTTGATCAGTTAGTTGGATCGTCTGTATACCCCAAGTTGGACTTGAAGTCGGGGTACTATCAGCTGAGGATCAGGGAATGTGATATCCCAAAGACGGCGTTCAGTACGAGGTACGGGCATTTCGAGTTCACGGTCATGCCGTTTGGACTGATGAATGCGCCATCGGTATTTATGGATCTGATGAACCGGACGTTCAGAGATTACCTGGATCGCTTTGTGATTGTCTTCATCGATGACATTCTAGTGTACTCGCAGTGTGAGGAAGATCACTTTAAGCACTTGCACCTGGTATTGGAGACCCTGAGGAGGAATGAGCTTTATGCGAAGTTTTCCAAGTGCGAGTTCTGGCTACCCTCAGTAGCATTCCTTGGTCATATTGTTAGTGGAGAAGGTATAGCGGTGGATCCGGCGAAGATAGTTGTGATACGGGAGTGGCCTGTGTTGTCTTCGGTAGCGGAAGTCCGTAGTTTCCTTGGGCTTGCCGGCTATTACAGACGCTTCATAGAGAACTTCTCGCGGATAGCGTTACCTCTCACAAAGTTGACCAGGAAGGATCAGAGATTTTTGTGGACGCAGGAGTGCATGCAGGCTTTCGAGGAGCAGAAGAGACGGTTGACCACGACGCCAGTGCTCAGTTCGCCGAGTGGAACCGAGGGCTTTGAGGTGTATAACGACGCTTCGGGTTGTGGTTTGGGTTGTGTGTTGTTGCAGCATGGTAGAGTGATAGCGTATGGATCGCGTCAGCTAAAGGTGCATGAAAGAAATTATCCGGTGCACGACTTGGAGTTGGCGGCCGTGATATTTGCACTCAAGTTGTGGAGGCACTACCTATACGGAGTAAGGGTCGACATATACATCGATCACAAGAGCCTAAAATACTTGTTGGATCAAAAGGATCTCAATATGAGGCAGAGGAGGTGGATGGAGTTCCTGGGGGACTACACTTTCAAGATACATTATGTACCCGGGAAGGGCAACGCAGTTGCGGATGCGCTGAGCCGTAGGGCTCCCGCCCAAGCCAACTGGTTGTCGGTGCATGATGAGCGGCTAGTACGGGAGTTGGAGAAGCTTGAGATCTGTTGCGTTGACAAGCAGTCGAGCGCCAAGGCAATGTTAAACTGGACAGAGGTGCAGTATGACCTCGCTGACCGGGTTCGGCAGGCATTGGAGTTGGATGACTCCATGAAGGAGCTTTTGGAGGCCGCTCTGGATGGATCAAATTCCCAGTTCTCGGTAGAAGATGGGTTATTAAGGAAGGATCATCGTTTGTGCGTCCTAAGTGGGGGCAACCTCCGGGCGGAGTTGATGTACGAGGCTCATCATACCAAGTACTCAATCCACCCAGGGAGCACGAAGATGTATCGTGATCTTAAAAAGTTGTTTTGGTGGCCGGGACTTAAGAAAGATGTGGCGTTGTATGTGGCCAAATGTCAAGCGTGCGCCTTGGTGAAGGCGGAGTGCCAAAAGCCGGGCGAATTTCTGAAGTCCTTGCCTATACTGGAGTGGAAATTCGACGACATATCCATGGATTTTGTGCATGGATTGCCAAGATCGCAGAAGGGAAACGACGCCATTTGGGTGATCGTTGACAGATTGACGAAAGTGTCGCATTTCTTACCAATGAGGAAGGATGATCCAGTAGAGAAGTTGGCAAAGCTCTATGTGGATAGCATTGTGCGCTTGCACGGGGTGCCCCGCAGTATTGTGAGTGATCGCGATGGGCGTTTCACGTCCAACGACTGGAGGCTAGTGCATCAAATGTTGGGCTCCAAACTGAAGTTTAGCACGGCGTTTCATCCGCAGACGGATGGCCAGACCGAGAGAGTCAACAGAACCTTGGAAGACATGCTCCGCATGTGTACGTTGGACTTCGGAAAGAGGTGGGAGGACCACCTATACTTGGTCGAATTTGCTTATAACAATAGTTATCAAGCAAGCATTCAGATGGCGCCGTTCGAAGCTCTTTACGGAAGAAAATGTCGCACGCCGTTGTCGTGGTTAGAAACGGGTGAGTCCAAGCTTTATCAGCGTCAAGACATTGAAGATGCCACTTCTTTAGTGCATACTATATGGGAGCGGTTGCGGATTGCCCAGGATAGGCAAGCCAAGTATTATAATGCCAAGCATAGGAACGTGGAATTCAGTGTTGGCGATTGGGTGTACTTGAAGATCAAGCCGTCCAAGGGTGTCTCACGGATTCGACGCTTGAAAAAGTTGAGTCTGAGATACCTTGGGCCATTTGAGATTCTCGAGCGGATCGGAGAAGCAGCTTATAGGTTGAGGTTATCAGCAGAGTTAAGTGCTTTGCACGATGTGTTCCACATCTCGGTTTTGCGGAAGGCAGTGCAAGAGCCTTCGCAGGTGTTAGCGGCCGACCAAGTACCGGTTGAGGAAGGGTTGACAACGAAAGTCAAGCCCATATCTATTGAGGATTTCGAAGTCAAGCGCCTTCGGAACAAGGAAATTAGAATGGTGAAGGTCCGTTGGGATAACTGCGGACGCGAGGAGCTCTCTTGGGAGCGAGAGCAGTCAATGCGCGAGGAGTACCCCGAGTTGTTCCCCTCAGGTACTCGTTATGTTTATTTTTTTTTGTAGTCTCTGTTCTTAATTTCGGGACGAAATTCTCTTAAGGGGGAGGGAGTTGTAAGACCCCAACCTCGGAGATGATCGCGGGGCGATCAAACAGCACTTTTGGAGGTCTGAACAGGGACACACGGCCAGGCACACGGCCGTGTGCCTACCCGTGTTCAGTGGTCTATTGTGGTTTTGTGCAGTCTCGAGTCAGAGAAGGACACGGCCTGAGACACACGGCCGTATCTCAAGCCGTGTGTGGGGCACACGGCCTCGAACACGGCCGTGTTCGAAGCCGTGTTCATGAAGCCCGACGATCGTTCCTGAAGCTCCAGGTAACACTGCCCGTGGCACACGGCCGTGTCAGGACCCGTGTCGATCGGCGTAACTGATATTTTGGGTTGAATCCGGGTCGTCCGGATCTTTTATGTTGGATCTAACGGCTGCGGGTTAACCAAGGGGGTATTAGGGTTGAGTTTGGGGCTGAATTCCCTCATTTCAACCCTACCTTTCTCTTTCTAAACTCTTAGAGAGAGGTGAGAGCCAAGAGGAGGAGGAGCAAAGTTCCGGCCGCCGGCGGAGCACCGGAGCACCGACTCGCGATCCGAGTCCGGATCCTCGAAGGCAAGGGCGATGCGAAGCTTTCCATCCATCTACATCTTCATGGCGGGCACGCGGAAATCTACGAGGGTAACGATCCTCTTCATAGGGCATGTGTAGTCGCCCTTCTTTCTATGCATGGGGAAATCCCCCTCTCGCGAGTGAGCGTTGAGGCGCGGAATCCCTTCGGGTAGATATGTAAAGTCCCCGTTGTTAGAGCCCGGAATCGGAGTACGGGCGTAGGCATTGTGTGTGAAGCCTATTCGGGTTTAACCCGGATCGGTGATGTTTGCATTGGATGGCCGGAGAAGACTCCGCGCCGATGATTTTAGTTTTCCGAAATTTCTACGCGGTAGATTGCATACAGGGATCCTTGGGGGTTAACCTCGAGGCGCACCCGGAAAGCTTGGGCGGAATCGCATTGCCGCCACGATGTTGCCTTGGAGGGCAAATCGGTACATAACGGGGTTATGTGCGTGTTTTGATCGATTGTGGGAATGAGGAGAAACTTGGCCCGCACTGATGGCTAAATGGCTGTGGTGAAGTGAGCAACGGGCGGGTGGAACTCTACCCATTCCAAGTGGTCTCGGTAGAAGCGACCGAAAGTACATGGGACTTCCCGGGAGGCTGGAAACGGGCCTAGGCTTCGGCTGAAAGGGCTAAATGCTCACGAGAGTTGCCATCCGAGGGATGGTGGTGGAATCGCGGTGTCGGACTGGGTCCGGACCGGGTTCACCGGTTAGTGCCCTGAGAGCACGGAGTGTGCGGCCGTGCGTGCCGACACTTGTGGCGAATAGAATACTTTATAGAATTGCTATGGTAGTTTTATATGCAGGGAAGGAGCACCGCCGTCCCGAGAAACGGGACGGGGTCGTTATAATTTGGTCAGCTTTGCTGACCGTTGCTCTTTTGTATTGCCACCTCTTGGGTGGATTGCTTTCTACAGGTGCTGCTGCGGAGCCAAGCGGCAAATAGCGGGCTAAAGCCCAAGTTGCAGCGCCAGCCCTCGAAGGCTTAGTTATTAGCTTTTTCATATTCATGTATGGCCGGCCTGCGCGCCGATGTATGAAAGACGCTATCTTGTTAAGCGAACACTTTTGTAAGGCCTTAAGGCCGTGAACTCTTTTGTGTATTTTCATGTTCGTCATTCCTTTGTGGTATTTTATTACTAGTGGACATTCATGCCTTTATGGGTTCTTTGTTTAACTTTAAAATGCTTCCGTTAGAATGCGTTGTGTAGGACGTTGTTGTTAAATTGGTTGGAATGGTTTTCCATATTCGTAACCTTCCGGTCTGTCCGTAGTATATGGCGTCGGGCCCCGGCCGGACCTACTGTTATATGCTATGCGACGGATAGGGGTGTTACAAATAGAGCCTATTATCGTGGTAGATTCTTCGACTTCTTTTCTCCCATTCAGCTTAGATTCGCCTACTTCTGCCCAAGCTAATGGTGTACGACATTTACGATATATAAAGCTTCAAACGGTGCCATACTGATGCTCTCTTGGTAGCTGTTATTATAGGACACCAGATAAATATACTCTTCCCACTTCTTACCGAAATCTAGGGCGTACATACGGAGCATATCTTCCATCGTATTGTTGGTTCGCTCAGTCTGGCCATCCGTTTGGGGATGAAAGGCCGTATTGAATGCTAATTTTGTGCCCAACAATTGATGAATTAGCCTCCAATCAGTTGAGGTTAATCGCCCATCACAATCACTGACAATGCTGCGAGGAACACCGTGCAGTCGAACAATCTGCTCCACATAGAGCTTAGCCAAGGTTTCCACTGAATCGTCCCTCTTGTTTAGAAGGAAGTGAGCCACTTTTGTCAACTAGTCTACAATCACCAAGATAGAATCACGACTGCGTTGAGATCTTGGCAACCCATGCACGAAATCTATTGAAATATCATCAAACTTCCATTCTAGATTCGGTAACGGCTTCAGGAAACCACTAGGATTCTGGCATTCCGCTTTCACCAAAGCACAAGTGTGACATTCCGACACATAACGTGTTATGTCTTTCTTTAGTCCGGGCGACCAGAATAACTTCTTCATGTCTCTGTACATTTTTGTGCTCCCAGGGTGAATTGAGTACTTGGCAAAGTGCGCTTCATACATCAACTCTTCTCTCAACTTCCCCGTACTTAGGGCGCACAACCGACCATCTTTTCGTAACAAGCCATCATCCCAGGAGAATTGGTCATCGGAACCATCCTTTGCATAACGTTGGAGACTTTCATCAAGCTCCGTTGCTCGCCGAACTCTGTCTGCAAGGTTATATTGTACCTCCGTCCTGTTTAAGCATGCGTCGACCGTAGCATCCTTGTCAACACAAGATATCTCTAATGCTTCAATCTCCTGGATTAGCCGCTCATCATGTCTCTACAACCAGGTTGCCCGTACTGGCGTTCTAGGACTCAAAGCATCCGCGACCACATTTCCCTTTCCGGGAGTATAGTGAATGTCGAAAGTGTAGTCCCCGAGGAACTCCATCCACCTCCGTTGTCGCATATTCAGATCCTTCTTATCTAACAAATACATTAGGCTCTTGTGATCTGTATAGATATCCACTTTAACGTCATAGAGATAGTGTCGCCACAAGTTTAGCGCAAAGATTACTGCCGCCAACTCGAATTCGTGGACGGGGTAGTTCCGTTCATGTACCTTTAACTGGCATGAGCCATAAGCAATCACTTTACAAAATTATAGAAGAACACAGCCTAAGTCATTCCCTGAAGCATCACTATAGAACTCATAGCCGTCTGCACCACATGGCGATGTCAACACAGGTGTCGTGGTCAAATGACTCTTCAGATATTTAAAAGCTCGCGTGCACTCCGGCATCCAAATGAACGTCTAATCTTTTCTCGTCAACGTGGTCAGAGGTAAAGCAATCGGTGATAAATTTTCCACAAACCGTCTGTAGTAGCCCTCCAGTCCAAGGAAGCTCCTGACGTCAGCCACTGAAGACAACACTGGCCAATCCTGTATGGCACTTATCTTTGCTGGATCTACTGTTATACCCTCTCCACTTATCACATGGACAAGAAAAGCCACTGACGATATCCAGAACTCACACTTTGAGAACTTGGCATACATCTTATTCCTCTGCAGGGTATGCAATACCAACCGCAAATGGTTTGCATGATCATCTTCTGACTGAGAGTACACGAGAATATCATCAATAAATACAATTATGAATAGATCCAAGTACTCTCAGAACGTTCGGTGCATTATGTCAATGTGTAACACCCCAAAAATCTCAAAAAGCCAAAGTGGGATTCAGGTTAGTTGACACGTTCTGAGACACGGGCGTGTCTCAGGGCGTGTCAGGTGTATACGGCCTGGGACACAGGCGTGTCCCTATTCTCGACGAATTCTCGAGCCCTGATCATCGAGTGTGGAACACGGCCTGTGACACGGGCGTGTCATAGGGGCGTGTTTTGCACACGGCTAGGGACACGGGCGTGTGCCTTAGCCGTGTCCTACTCGGGTAATTTTTGAGATCGTGTTACAGGGTTGATACGGCCGGGTACACGGCCGTGTAATGTGTGACACGGCCGTGTCAGGCTTGACACGAGCGTGTCAATGCTTGTGTTCTGGTTTATTTTTAGTCGGTTGTGCACCGATTCAGGAACACGGCCTGTGACACGGGCGTGTCACAACCCGTGTTCGGCCCAGGAAATCAAATTCAGGGCTGATCAGAGCCGTTCATTTTCTTTGACCAAGATCCAATGGTCTGGGCTCTTCCCTTGGTTGATAAGGCCGGGATTGAAGAAGAGAAAGCTCATTTGAGTTTCATCTTTCTCTTTCTAAAGTTAAGAGAGAGAGGAGAGCAAGGCAAGGAAGAAGAAGAGGAATCCGGCAGCCGGTGGTGCTGTGGTTGTCCAAATCGCGAGCCGAGTTCGGATTTACGAAGGCAAGGCTGCTACGATGGCTTTCATCCGTCTCAATTCTCTCCATGGATCTGAGGCGAATTCCAAGGGAAACGATTTCCGTCTTGGACATGTGAAGTCCTACTTTCCTGCATTTGCATAGGGAAAATCCGTCCCCGCGAGTGTGCGGTGGGTTGTGGTATCCCTTGTGGTAGATATGTGAAGTCCCCCTTGTTAGAGTCCGGAATTAGAGTACGGATCTAGGCATGCTGTGTGAAGCCCATCTGGATGTGGTTGTCCTTTTTGTCGATGCTTGTTTGCATTCGGAGGAATCTCCGAGAATTTGATTGTTTGTGTGCAATCTGTGGTGCATACCTGTTGCTTGGTGCAGCAGGAAGTACTGGAGGAAGTCCAGGAAATTGTGAGAGTTGGGTTCAACTCTTATGGCCGTGAGTTGCCACTTTGTGTGAGGTTTGGCCGTTGGGCTGCAACTGTATATAAAGGGCTTCATGTCGAACGGGAAAGGTGAAGCTTTATCCGTGTCAGGCCAGCCTTGCATCTGACGATGTGAGCAACGGGATAGGCAAATCTGTACCCGCGTTATGGTTGTCTAACCTTTGGTGCTTAAGGACCTGTTAGGATCACATAGCGAGAGTCGATGGCTTGCGTGCCGATCATGACTAGAATGCTCATTGGTGGGATCCGGTGTTTCCGGTACACCCGAATGTGCCCTAAGTGCACGGAGCGTCGAGCCGTCGTGCCGACGTTTGTGATATGTATTGATTGTGCGGTCGTGCACGTCTTGCATGGTTTGTTATATATATATCATATTGGAAAATGCTATGCATGGATGGAATTCCGCTGCCCCGTGCCAGCGGCAGGGTCGTTATAATTGGTCAGCTGAATGCTGACCGTTGCCCTGTTTGCAACCGCTTGGTGGATTGGTTCTTGCAGGTGCTGGAGGTGGTTGTCCGAGCGGGACTTAGCGGGCTGAAGCCCAAGCTGCGTTATTGCCCTCGAAGGCTTTGTTTTGTTTCTTCTTGTTCTTGTGTGGCCGGCCTGCGTGCCGATGTCTGTAAACCACACCTTGTTAAGAGAAATTTGTAAGTGTTGAAACCAAAAACTGGTCTCTCGTGGAGTTCGGGGTCCCAAAAGAGGGGTGACCTCACACCTACTACACTCGGGGGAACTTCACGGGATGAAGACTTAGGAAACTACGAACAGACCCTCGGCTCTAGCGCGGAGATCCCACCACACACCCAGAAGGTCATAGGAACCCTTCCCCTCCCTCACCAAAGGGCTAGGCTGGGGGCCTTGGAGAGCTCTCTCTACTCTACCAAGAAGAAGCTAAGGGAGGAGGAGGTAAGGAAAACTCATCTCTCCAAAGGCACCCAAGGGGGTCTATTTATAGTTTTCCCAAGTCCTGGGGGTAAAATGACCAAAATGCCCCTAAGGCAAATATACCTCGGGCCAATAAAAAACCTCCACACCGGGGGGCAAAGAGAGAAATTCCATCCCGGGGGTAAAAGGAAAAATAAGGTCCCAAAGAGGTCCAAGGGCGAGAGGAGGCCAAACCATACCCCCCAGCCCCCCTAGACACCAGAGACGAGGGAGCTGGCCGCGCAGGCGAGAACTGCCTTACCGGCAGTCTCGCCCGGCAAGCTTGCCTCGCGGGCGAGAACCCGCCTGGCCGGCGGTCTCGCTAGGCGAGCTAGCCTTGCGGGCGAGAACCCGCTTGGCCGGCAGTCTCGCCCGGCGAGCTGGCCTCGCTGGAGAGAACCTGCCTGGCCGGCGGTCTCGCCCGGCGAGCTGGCCTCGCGGGCGAGAACCCGCCTGGCCGGCGGTCTTGCCCGGCGAGCTGGCCTCATGGGCGAGAACCCGCCTGGCCAGCAGTCTCGCCCGGCGAGCTGGCCTCGCGGGCGAGAACCCGTCTTGTCGGCGGTCTTGCCCGGCGAGCTGGCCTCGCGGGCGAGAACCCCCCTGGTCGGCAGTCTCGCCCGGCGAGCTGGCATCGCGAGCGAGAACCCGCCTGGCCGGCGGTCTCGCCCGGCGAGCTGGCCTCACGGGCGAGAACTCGCCTGGACGGCGGTCTCGCCCGGCGAGCTGGCCTTGCGGGCGAGAACCCATCTTGTCGGCGGTCTCGCCCGGCGAGCTGGCCTCGCGGGCGAGAACCCGCCTTGCCGGCAGTCTCGCCCAGTGAGCTGGCCTCGCGGGCAAGAACCCGCCTGGCCGGCGGTCTCGCCCGGCGAGCTGGCTGCACGAGCGAGACCCCTCCTGGTCGACCGGTCTCACCCCTGCTCGGGGCTAAGGTGCAGGGGGGACGAGACCTTGGTCTCCAATCGACCACGCTGCCCCCACCTCGCACTTTATCTCGTCGGGGGGTGCCGACCAACTTGTCGCACCCGACCCTCAAAGAATGGGGCAAGGGGGAGGCAAATCTTTCCTCCCACTACTAGTATATCCTCAAGGTCAAGCCAAAATTGGCCCCTTAGAGTGCAAAATAGCTCAAAAGCTTAAAACCTATAAGTGGGCCTTATGCCGTTCTTGGGATCCTTACTCTGCAAATACGGGGTTTTACACAATCCCCGCTCTTTTCGGGGTTGTCCAAGCTCGAAAAGAAAGTCCAACCCAATGTATTCACTGAGTGTAGCTTACTATCGCGGTGTTGAAAAACTATGAGGCCTCTTTCGAGGGGTCATCCTGCCATGCTAGCTGATGAGAGCCTGGGTGACGAGACCCCCTCAGGGTTGAAAACACAACCTTCCCGAGAGGTCAACTTGTCAAGCAAGCTAATAGGAGCCTGGGTGACGAGACCACCTGGGGGTGAAAAACACTTAGCCTCCCCGAGGGGTCAACCTGTCAAGCTAGCTAATGGGAGCCTGGGTGACGAGACCACCTGGGGGTGAAAAACACTTAGCATCCCCGAGGGGTCAACTTGTCAAGCCAGCAAATGGGAGCCTGGGTGACGAGACCACCTGGGGGTGAAAAACACTTAGCCACCCCGAGGAGTCAACCTGTCATGTCAGCTAATTGGAGCCTGGGTGACGAGACCACCTCGGGTTGAAAAACATTTGGTCTTCACGAGAGGTACAACCGGACCTGTCAGCTAGTGGGAGCCTGACAGCGGGACCATCATCGTAGCAAAGGAACTGGGCTTCCATGAGAGGTACCACCGGACCTGTAAGCTAGTAGGAGCCTGACAGCGGGACCATCATCGGAACAAAGAAACTGGGCTTCCATAAGAGGTACCACCGGACCTGCCAGCTAGTGGGAGCCTGACAGCGGGACCATCATTGGAGCAAAGGAACTGGGCTTCCATGAGAGGTACCACTGAACCTGTAAGCTAGTTGGAGCCTGACAGTAGGACCATTATCGGAGCAAGGGACTTGAGCTTCCACGAGAGGTACCACCGGACCTACCAACTAGTGGGAGCCTTGCAGCGGGACCATCATCGGAGCAAAGGAACTGGGCTTCCACGAGAGGTACCACCAGACCTACCAGCTAGTGGGAGCCTGGCAGCGGGACCATCATCGAAGCAGAGGAACTGGGCTTCCACGAGAGGTAACACCGGACCTACCAGCAATGTGGAGCCTGGCAGCGGGACCATCATCGGAGCAAAGGAACTGGGCTTCCATGAGATGTACCACCGGACCTGCCAGCTAGTGGGAGCCTGGCAGCGGGACCATCATCGGAGCAAAGGAACTAGGCTACCACGAGAGGTACCACAGAGCCTGCCAGCAAGAGGGAGCCTGGCAGCGGGACCATCATCGGAGCAAAGGAACGAGGCTACCACGAGAGGTACCACCGGTCCTGCCAGCTAGAGGGAGCCTGGCAGCGGGACCGTCATCGGAGCAAAGGAACTAGGATACCACGAGAGGTACCACCGGACCTGCCAGCTAGAGGGAGCCTGGCAGTGGGACCGTCATCGGAGCAAAGGAACTAGGCTATCACGAGAGGTACCACCGGGCCTGCCAGCTAGAGGGAGCCTGGCAGTGGGACCATCACCGGAGCAAAGGAACAAGGCTACCACGAGAGATACCACCGGGCCTGCCAGATAGAGGGAGCCTGGCAGCGGGACCATCATCGGAGCAAAGGAATTGGGCTTCCACGAGAGGTACCACCAGGCCTGCCAGCTAGAGGGAGCCTGGCAGCGGGACCATCATCGGAGCAAAGGAACTGGGCTTCCACGAGAGGTACCACCGGACCTGCCAGCTAGTGGGAACCTGGCAGCGAGACAATCATCAAAGCAAAGGAACTAGGCTACCACGAGAAGTACCACCAGACCTACCAGCTAGAGGGAGCCTGGTAGCGGGACCGTCATCGGAGCAAAGGGACTAGGCTACCATGAGAGGTACCACCAGGCCTGCCAGCTAGAGAGAGCCTAGCAGCGGGACCATTATCGGAGCAAAGGGACTAGGCTATCATGAGAGGTACCACCGGGCCTGCCAGCTAGAGGGAGCCTGGCAGCGGGACCATCGTCGGAGCAAAGGAACTGGGCTTCCACGAGAGGTACCACCGAACCTGCCAGCTAGTGGGAGCCTGGCAACGGGACCATCATCGAAGCAAAGGAACTGGGCTTCCACAAGAGGTACTACCGGACCTACCAGCTAGAGGGATCCTGGCAGCGGGACCGTCATCGGAGTAAAGGGACTAGGCTACCATGAGAGGTACCACCGGGCCTGCCATCTAGAGGGAGCCTGGCAGCGGGACCATCATCGGAGCAAAGGAACTGGGCTTCCACGAGAGGTACCACCAGACCTACCAGCTAGAGGGAGCCTGGCAGCAGGACCGTCATTGGAGCAAAGGGACTAGGCTACCACGAGAGGTACCACCAGGCCTGCCAGCTAGAGGGAGCCTGTTAGCGGGACAATCATCGGAGCAAAGGAACTGGGCTTCCACGAGAGGTACCACCGGGCCTGCCAGCTAGAGGGAGCCTGGCAGCGGGACAATCATCGGAGCAAAGGAACTAGGCTACCACGAGAGGTACCACCGGGCCTGCCAACTAGAGGGAGCCTGGCAGCGGGACCATAATCAGAGCAAAGGAACTAGGCTACCATGAGAGGTACCACCGGGCCTGCCAGCTAGAGGGAGCCTTGCAGTGGGACCATCATCGGAGCAAAGGAACTAGGCTACCATGAGAGGTACCACCGGACCTGCCAGCTAGAGGGAGCCTGACAGCGAGACGGTCATCGGAGCAAAGGGACTAGTCTACCACGAGAGGTACCACCGGACCTGCTAGCTAGAGGGAGCCTGGCAGAGGGACCGTCATCGGAGCAACCCCACCGTGAACGCAACCCCACCGTGAACGCCATCTGGAGGGCATACCCTGGCACTTCTTGGATGTCAAGGACCTCCTCCTGGAACTTGTCAACGTAGTGGGCAAGCGACTCCTCGGCCCTTTGCTTTATTAGGAAGAGGGACTCAGAACCTTTCTTCCTCTTCTTGGAGGTTGAGAAGCGAAGCTGAAAGCTCTGGCTCAAGTCTTCGAACCCGAAGATGGACCTTGGGGGAGTTGATGGAATATGTCCCTCGCCTTCTCTTTCAAGGTGATCGCAAATAGACGACACTTGAAGGCATCCGTCATTGGTAGGATGGAGATGGCATCCTCAAACCACTGCAAGTGCTGGATGAGGTCATCCCTCCCGGTATAGTATGCCTTGTCAAGTTCCCTGAACCCCTCGGGAACGGGAGCTGAGAGGATCAGCTCACTGAAGGGTGACCCCCTGAGGGGTGGTCTTGCGGTTTCTACTGGCGCGACCTGACCGCCTAAAGGGAGAGAACTCGACGGGCTGGGGAACAGCTCCCGGACGGGGAGGTCTCGCTCGACCCCCTCTCCCATCCTCTCCTTCCCAGGTCGCCTCCCTGGGGCACTTCCCTCTCCCCCTGCTGGGGTAATCTCGCTTAGATCCCTGGGAGGCAGCTCAATGAGGTCCCCGGGAGCCGGTCCCTGGGGGGTGGGGGCTGAGCTGCCAGCCCGAGGGGCAATTCTTCGCAACATCTCCATGATGCTAGAGATGGAAGCCATGAACTCTTCCCTTCCTACGAAGGGTCCTAGGTTGGGGAGACCACCGAGGTCATCATTACCTCCCTGATCTCCAGCCATGACACTCTCCCGAGATCTTCTATACTGGTCACTCTCCACACTCACCGCACCAAAATGTTGAAACCAAAAACTGGTCTCTCGTGGAGTTCGGGGTCCCAAAAGAGGGGTGACCTCACACCTACTACACTCGGGGGAACGTCGCGAGATGAAGACTTAGGAAACTTCGAACAGACCCTCGGCTCTAGTGCGAAGGTCCCACCACACACCCGGAAGGTCACAGGAACCCTTCCCCTCCCTCACCAAAGGGCTAGGTTGGGCGTCTTGGAGAGCTCTCTCTACTCTACCAAGAAGAAGCTAAGGGAGGAGGAGGTAAGGAAAACTCATCTCTCCAAAGGCACCCAAGGGGGTCTATTTATAGTTTTCCCAAGTCCTGGGGGTAAAATTAAAAAAATGCCCCTAAGGCAAATATGCCTCGGGCCAATAGAAAACCTCCACACTGGGGGGGCAAAGAGAGAAATTCCACCCCGGGGGTAAAAGGGTAAAAGCACGTCCCAAAGAGGTCCAAGGGCGAGAGGAGGCAAAACCACACCCCTAGCCCCCCGTGGACACCCGAGACGAGGGAGCTGGCCGCGCGAGCGAGAACCCGCCTGGCCGGCAGTCTCGCCCGGCGAGCTGGACTCGCGGGCGAGAACCCGCCTGGCCGGCAGTCTCGCCCGGCTAGCTTGCCTCGCGGGCAAGAACCCGCCTGACCGGCAGTCTTGCCCGGCGAGCTGGCCTCGCGGGCGAGAACCCGCCTGGCCGGCGGTCTTATCCGGTGAGCTGGCCTCTTGGGCGAGAACCCGCTTGGCCGGTGGTCTCGCCCGGTGAGCTGGCCTCGCGGGCGAGAACCCGCCTGGCCGACGGTCTCGCCCGGCGAGCTGGCCTCGTGGGCGAGAACCCGCCTGGCCGGCGATCTCGCCCGGCGAGCTGGCCTCGCAGGCAAGAACCCGTCTTACCGGCAGTTTCGCCCGGTGAGCTGGCCTCACGGGCGAGAACCCGCCTAACCGGCGGTCTCGCCCTGCGAGCTGGCCTCGCGGGCGAGAACCCGCCTGGCCGACGGTCTCGTCCAGCAAGCTGGCCTCGCGGGCGAGAACCTGCCTGGCCGACGGTCTCACCCGGCGAGCTGGCCTCGCGGGCGAGAACCCGTCTTGCCGGCGGTCTTGCCCGGCGAGCTTGCCTCGCGAGCGAGAACCTGCCTAGCCGGCGGTCTCGCCCGGCGAGCTGGCCTCGCGGGCGAGAACCCGCCTTGCCGACGGTGTCGCCCGGCGAGTTGGCTGCGCGAGCGAGACCCCGCCTAGCCGGCCAGTCTCACCCTTACTCGGGGCAAAGGGGCAGGGGGGACGAGACCTTAGTCTTCAGTCTACCCCGCTGCCCCCACCTCGCACTTTATCTTGTCGGGGGGTGCCGACCAACTTGTCGCACCCGACCCTCAAAAAATGGGGCAAGGGGGGAGGCAAATCTTTCCTCCCCCTACTAGTATATCCTCAAGGTCAAGCCAAAATTGGCCCCTTAGAGTGCAAAACAGCTCAAAATCTTAAAACCTATAAGCAGGCCTTATACCGTGCTTGGGATCCTTACTCCGCGAATACGGGGTTGTATAGTAAGGCCTTAGGGCCAGATACTTTGGTTGTATACATTCCTATGTTTTAGTGGACAGTTCTTGTTACTCTTGAGTTCAAGTTTTTCAACCGTGAAGCTTCCGCTAGAATGCTCTGTGTTAGGATGCGTTGGTTTTGATATTATTTCGTAGCGTCTCCGCATGTTTGTGGAATATGGTGTGAGGCCCTGGCCGGACCCTCTATTATATTCTTCGTGATGGGTAGAGGTGTTACAATTTGGTATCAGCTTGTTGATCGATCTCTTCCGAATTCGCGAACGAATTCTTTTGAGAGGTGGCGAGCACGTGTCAGTGCTGTCGTTATAACACTTAACTTGAACTCAAGAATGTCCACTTAGGAATGCAAATACACTTGTTTGTTGAACCTATGTATTCTTTTTGTATGTTTGCCGTTTTACTTGGTCGCAAAATTGTGTGTTTTACACATATAGGTGATTAGAAGTGTTGCGGGTCAATCCGAACCTCAACATTCTTTAGAAAGTACGGCAACAGCTGAGGTGCCCACACCTCCTCCATTCGCTGAAACGGTACGTTTCATCACGGAAACGGTACTTGCTGTGATGAATGCTCAGCAGGCTGGGCAGGCACGTCCTGCAGTGGTGCCAACGCATGCTGGGGTACGGCAAGAACCGGTAGAAGCTGTAGTTGATCCGCGGGCAGTAGATCAACAATTGAAGCAATTCTTGAGCTTCAAACCTCCACAATTTACTGGGGCAGGGTCACCGGCCCAAGCAGAGGATTGGCTTGCAAGGATCAAGAGGATCATCAGAGCGATCATGGTTGAGGAGGGACAGAAGGTTATGTTGGCCATTTCCTACTAGAAGGAGAGGCTCGTTTATGGTGGGATGAGATTGAACTGCATCACTTGGCCGGTAGACAACTTGCAGAAGTCTCGATGGACGAATTTTCTCTGTTGTTCTTGGCACAAAATCTACCAATGCAGCAAAGGATATCGATGAAAATGGAATTTCAACGGTTAACTCAAGGAGATCGTAGTGTGGATGATTACCTACATGAATTCACACGTTTTGGAAGATATGCGGGTACAATCTTCGTCGAAGAAGAGCATAAGACTAGTAGGTTTTATGCAGGACTGCGAGATGAGCTACGGTATTTGCTCTCGAGTTCTGTGAGTAAGGGATTTCAAGCCTTAGTCTGTACGGCTCGGTCTTTGGATACGAACATGAAAAGAGGGCAGGCAAAAGGGACCTTGGCTGTGACAAAGCCAGAGTTCAAGCCGACGCATCCGGAGAAGTTTGGGTACCGTAAGAGATGGGGAAAGAAGTCTGAAAGTGCAGGGTAAGATCAATCCTAACTCTAGAGGGGGGTGAATAGAGTTATTTAAAATAGTTTTGCAAATAAAAACTTGAGTGGAGAGAAAGTTTAGATTTACATAGTGTATAGTGCTATAGCAAATAATCAGAGTAAAAAGAAATTCACAGCACAAAGCAAAACACAAAGAAACAAGCAATCCAGACGACACAAGGAGCTATAGTGGTTCCCCAAAATCCTGGGTAGTCCACTCTTCTATCACCCTTGATAGGAATCCACTTCAAGATGAGTTGATCAGGTGTCTTGAGCACCAGAGAGTTTTTGACCAGGTTCTCACAAACCAAAGGGGCTGATTTTGACTAGGTTTCAGCAAAACCAAAGGTAACTTTTGAATGGAGTTAAAACCCTGTACAGAAAGAAAAAGAAAAAGGGGTGATGTTGTCTTCTCTATCAATAAGTAGAGAGAAGCAAAGTGGATCTGTAGATGTTGTCAAAGCTCCCCCTAAGATCAAGAAGTAGTTCAGGAAGGAGAGCTCTGCACAAGGGTGACAGGTCTTCAAAGATCTGATTTGCTCCAGCAAGGGATGATCCAAGAAAGTTGGATGGTTGTGTCTGAAGCAATCAGAATTCCTGTGAGTGAGCTTTCAAAACAATATCACAGAGAGAGAGCAGCTGAAGTCCTGTATTGTTGTTCTGTATATCTCTGTCTAGCTGAAAGAATAATATATCTGAGTGTTCTTCTTCCTTTTTCTTTGATAGCCGTTGGCAGTCAGTATTAAATGCTTTTCTTAAATGTCCATGCCTCAAAGGAAATGTCAGGCAGACATTCCTTAGAAAATTCCTTGAGCCATGCACCAGATATGCTGTAATGGCCAATAAATCTTCAGCATTAATTGTCTGACAGAAGGAATTTGAATTCCTATTCAAAACTGACGGAAGTCTTGAAAGCGTCGAGCTCACAGTAAAACGTCGATCTGAGCACGACACACGTCGGCCAGAGAGGTTTTCTGTAAGCACAACTGGGTTTGACGGAACGTCGAGCTGAGGTCGACTCCACGTCGAGCTGAGGTCGACTCCACGTCGAGCTAAGGTCGACTCCACGTCGAGCTGAGGTCGACTCCACGTCGAGCTGAGGTCGACTCCACGTCGAGCTGAAGTCGACTACGCGTCGAGCTGAAGATTACTCTAACTAGCCTATGTGACCTTTATAACAACAAGGAGGTCACAACACAAAATCCCTATAGAAGTATAGTCATCCTGATCCAAATAGTAATAGGGTGTTCCAACAATCTCCCCCTATTTGGATTAGAATTACTATCTACATGAATTTAGGGATTCAAAGAGAAGTAAAGCAAAAATACAATACAATACAACCAGACATATGACAGAATAAAAAGCAGCATATATATAACACTATATAGCAGCAGTAATATTTAAATGTCCTGTGTCCAGCAGATAGAAAGAATTAAAACACCTTACTTTACTTTTCCTGTGGGGCTTTGTCTTGATCACCTTTCTTGAAGATAATTTCTCTGTTAGGATTTGAAGCCTCCTTCTTGGATCTGTAATCATCAGCTACACCTAAGGATTTCTGATCTCTTGCACTAGGTGGTACAGCTGCAGGTTGGAGTTGCATATATCTGTCTGAGTCAAAGAACTTCTTTGAATTATATTTCTCCAATTCCTCTCTCCTTTGGTCTGACATTGTGCTGATGTGAGAGGTGTCCAGACCTTTTTCTCTAGCTTTGTTAATCTCATTTAGAGCAGCCATCTCAGTCATTCTAGCTTTCCAGTAAGCTGGAGTTTTGGTGGGATCTTCAAAAGGTACTGCTGGTTCAAATCTGTTGGAGGAGAGTTCTTGAGTAGTTCTTGGGGTGAGGTCAGCTCTAGGTCTGTAAGGATAGGGACCAGAGGTTGGATCAATGGATCTTCCCCTTTGATAAGGTTGAGAACCTGATCTTCCTCTGGACTGCCTGCCTCTGTTGTGTCCTCTTTGCTGATATCCCCTTTGCTGACTATCTTCTTGGGATCTTCTTGATTGATAGGTCTTTCCATGTAGAGATGATGGGGCTGGATTAGAAGATAGACTTGCACCGGCACCTGCATCTGGAGGAGGTGGAGGTGGAGGTTGATGAACAGGCTTGGTGGGTCCTTCATTGAATTTTCTTTTCTGTTTCATTGCCTTTCTTTGATTTTGAGAATACTGCATCCATGGCTCTGTAATTTCACAGTTGTATTTGATGTAGTAGGGGATGTCATGGTCTGTGGCTCTAGCCATTGGAACTCTTTTCATAGCTTTTGATCTTGCTTTCCTCTTCCTTGCAATGGTTGCAGAGGAGTCATCAGAATCAGTAGCAAACTCATCTTCTGAACTCTGAGAGTCATCATAGGGATCTATGTACTTTCTTTTGGAGATCGGAAAGGTGATGGAGGCTGGGGCTGCTGAGGAGGTGACTGGAGGAAGATCTGCTGTCAGTGGGGAGGAGGAGTCTACCACTGCAGGAGAGGGAATAGCCTCAGGAGCCATAGAGACTGAAGAGGCTGGTTCCTGAAGGCCTTGGGAGACATGGGTCTCAACTGCATCAGGTGTCTCAATTACTTCACCTGAAGTTTCAGCAGCTACTATTATTTCAACTTCATCACTAGCAGGAGCCACTGCTACCACTGCTACATCAGGGATCATGGTCTTCTGAAAAGGGATAATAGCCCTAGATAGGTCTTCTTGAAGCTGTTCTGAATTTTGAGGAGGAGCCTCAGATGCTATCTGAACTTCTGCTACTGAGACTGTCTCTGAACAAGTCTGTACAAACTGAACTGATGAAGGATGCAGCTCTTCTTCTGCAGACATCTCCCCCTGCCTAAAATCAGTGGTAGCTGACTCTAGGCCCCCAGAAGAAGGGCATACCAGATGAGAGGAGAGGGAGGAGACAGAGGCAGAGAGAGTTCTCAGGGAAAGGAGGAGAGGAGCCAGCTTGGCATCCAAGAGGGAGGAGAGCCGAGGGGACAAAAGGTCAAAAATCTTATTGGCCAGGGGCAGGAGAGTTACTTGCTCAAGTGGGACTTGAGTAGAGGTAGAGGGAGTAGCAGAAAATGGAAATGTAGAAGATGTTGTGGGTGGTGCAGACAAGGGAGGGGTAACTGGTTCATGGATGGAGGAAAAGAGCAGTTCTGAAAAAGTTGATGAATGGTGGAAGTCATGAGGAGAGGAGGTAGAGGCATCCATGAAGGAGTCTTCATGAATGTCAAAGGAGAAGAGGTCCTCATGAGATGAGGAATCCAAGCTTATGGGAAGGAAAGTTGTGTGTGGTGGAAGGGAGGATGCAATAGTGGAAATGGATGAAGGGATGGGTTGAGTGGATGAGAGGATTGTGGTTGAGGGGATGAAGGTGGATGGGAGGGAGAGGGAGGGAGATGGCAAAATCCCTGCTTCTGGACCAGTGGACTGAGGGAGAGTGACCTCTACAGTCCTGGTGTCTGCAGAAGTCCTCATTGCTGCTGCTGCCCTGGGATTCACAATTTTTCTGTCCCACTTGCCAATCAGTGCACAAGTGAGCCTCTTGGAAGCATTGATGTGCTTCTTTGAGGACACAAGCGGCTGGGGGCAGCAGTGGTTCAGAATCAACCCAAGAACCCTTCCAATGTGGACAGAGTTCTTATCCAATTTCTTCTTAATCATTTCAAAAACAATCAATCCCCAATTGGGATGTTTCTTATCCAAGATTGCAGCCATAAGGCAAAACTGATGCCTAGTAATGGCATCATGTGCAGTCCTCTTTGCACAGATTACTTTGCCTGTGATGTCTGCTAACAACCTATACTCAATAGCTAGGTTAACTTTTAGGAGTTTAGAGGGGTTACCAGCAGCATGCCCCATCCTGTCCAGCATCAAAGCATACTCTTCCACAGAGAGTTCTATTCCATCATCTCCAGCAGTAAAACTGAAAACTTCTGAGATGATTTGAGGTGAGATGGCTACCTCATTCCCTGAAATTTTCCCGGTCAATGTATTGTTATCTGAGTTAACTGCTGTAAGAGTCCATTCTTTGATTTCCGACTCTGGAAGAGGGATCCTGGTTGTCATAAAGTTGACCAGGTGCTGCTCCTTGAAAAGTTCCAGAATATCCAGAAGGTACTGTGGTGATCCATCAAATGAGTCGAAGTCGATGTCGAAGCCTGAATCGAACTTCATGGCCGCCAAAGCACCTGCAGTGATTGCCATTTTCCTGCAAAACAAATATACCTTCCAAGATCAAGAGTAAAGTATTTGGAGGGAGAAAGCTTGAGCAGAAAATATGAAAGCGCAACTGCGAACGACGGAGAAAAATGATTTTATATTTAGGGTTCGACGCAGAAATGGAAAGAACGTCGAGCTCAGTTCGACGCTCTAAGGCTCTAGGAGAACTGAAATGACTCAACAGCGTGCAGCTTAGGTCGACGTTCGACGCTTGGGCTGATGCTATACATCGAGCTCAGGTCGACGTTGAACGAAGACGTCGACCGGAGAGAGAGAAACTCAAGAAGCCAGGGAGCTGTGAACTTAGTTCGACGCTAGAAGCTGAGGTCGACGTTCGACGCTTTTGAGGGCGACGGACCGTCAATCTTAGTTCGACGCAGCGTCGAGCTTAGTTCAGAGCTCAAAGAAACCACTCAGACAGAGGAATTTTTAAAATGAAATTTTTCCTATTCCTGTTAATTAGGGGTTTCAAAATCTTGGAGTTTTAATTTATGCTGTCTCCATCTAGCATTCCCAACTGATTGAGGAAGAAGAAGTGCTTCTTTTCATCCAAGGGCTTGGTGAAAATATCTCCTCTTTGTAGTTCAGTGGATATGTATTCTAGTGCAATTTTCTTCTTTTCTACATTATCCCTTAAGAAGTGATGTCTGATCTCTATGTGCTTGGTCCTACTATGGAGAACTGGATTTTGAGCAATTGATATTGCACTGGTATTATCACAAAAGATTTTAGACATCTCTAAGTTGTAGCCATAGTCTAGGAGCTGGTTTTGAATCCACAAAATCTGTGAGCAACAACTGCCTGCAGCCATGTATTCAGCTTCAGCAGTTGATGTGGACACAGAAGTTTGTTTCTTACAGAACCAGGAGACAAGTCTATCACCAAGGAATTGACAAGTTCCACTGGTGTTTTTCCTGTCTACTCTACATCCAGCATAATCAGAATCTGAAAATCCAGTTAGATCAAATCCTGAGTCATGTGGATACCAGAGACCTAGATTAGGACAACTTTTTACATACCTAAGAATCCTCTTAACTAATGTGAGGTGGGACTCTCTAGGGCTTACTTGGAATCTAGCACAACTGCATGTGGCAAACATTATATCTGGTCTAGTAGCTGTTAGATAAAGTAATGAGCCAATGATTGCTCTATAGCTTGTCTGATCAACTGGTTTTCCAGATTCATCAGCATCTAAAACAGCATTTGTAGGCATAGGTGTTTTCATAGAGGATGCTTCAGACATTCCAAATTTCTTAACCAGTTCTCTTGCATACTTGGTTTGAGAAATGAAAATGCCATCCACATGTTGTTTAACTTGCAATCCTAGAAAGAAAGCAAGCTCACCCATGCTACTCATTTCAAACTTTGAGTGCATAAGTTGTGAGAACTTTTTGCATAAGTTTGAATCAGTAGACCCAAATATGATATCGTCTACATAAACTTGTACTAGTAGGGTATGGGACCTATGGGTTCTAACAAAGAGAGTTTGGTCTACTCTACCCCTTTTAAAATCATTTTCCAACAAAAAACAAGCTAAGGTCTAATACCATGCTCTAGGGGCTTGCTTGAGACCATATAAAGCTTTATGCAGTTTAAAAACATGATCAGGAGAGGTTGGAGAGATAAAACCTGGAGGTTGCTTTACATAAACCTCTTCCTTGATGTCTCCATTGAGAAAGGCACTCTTGACATCCATCTGATATACCTTGAATCTCTTGTGAGCTGCATATGCAAGAAAGATTCTTATGGCCTCCAACCTTGCAACTGGTGCAAAGGTTTGGTCATAATCAATTCCTTCTTCTTGGCAATATCCTTGTGCTACAAGTCTTGTCTTGTTTCTCACAATTATTCCTTGATCATCCAACTTGTTCCTGAATACCCATTTGGTTCCAACAATTTGCTGGTTCCTTGGTCTTGGTACTAATTCCCAAACTTTATTCCTTTCAAATTGATTCAACTCTTCTTGCATTGCAATGATCCAGTTTGGATCTTGCTCTGCATCTTGTATGGTTTGAGGCTCAATTTGAGAAAGAAAGCAAGTGTGCATAATATTTTGATTAACTTGATTCCTTGTTTGCACACCTACTGAGATATCTCCAATTACTTGAGACATTGGGTGATCTCTTGTTGTTGCAAAGTCAACAAGGGGTGTTGATGATGCACCAACCTGTGTTGTTATTTCCTCTTGTGGAACAACAACTGGTTCTTCACTTTGTTGGCCTTTTGAACTTTCCAGAACCTGAGATTCCTCTTCATTGTCACTAAGTTCAGTGTCTTGTTGAATTGTTGAAGGTAATGAATCTTTTTCTGTGATGGTAAGCTGCTTCAAATTTTCTGAGATTGAATGTTCCTGCAAATTGCTTATGGTAGAAGTCTCCTTCTCCTTATAAGACATGTTAGTTTCATCAAATGTAACATGCATGGATTCTTCAATTTTATTTGAGCACTTGTTAAAAACCCTATAAGCCTTGCTAGTCATGGAGTATCCCAGAAACACTCCTTCATCAGCTTTGGCTTCAAATTTAGCTAGGTATTTCTTGTCATTATTGTGAATGAAACAAATGCAACCAAAAATTTTGAAATAATTTACTTTAGGTTTCTTCCCTTTGAGTAACTCATAGGGAGTCTTACCCTTCAGTTTATGTATCAGGCTTCTATTCAAAACATAGTTGGAGGTGTTCACAGCCTCTGCCCAAAAGGTTAGAGGAAGGTGAGCATCTGTCAACAATGTTGTGGCAGATTCAATAAGGGTTCTATTTTTCCTTTCAACTACCCCATTTTATTGAGGAGTTCTCGGAGCTGAGAAAGTGTGTTTGATACCTTCCTTCTGACAGAACTCTAGCATAAGAAGAGAATCAAACTCTGTCCCATGATCACTTCCGATCAGGGCAATGTGAGTATTGAACTCAATCTGTATGCCTTTGAGAAAATTTGTCAAAATCTTGAAGTTATCAGACTTCTTTCTCAGAAAGAACACCCAAGTGAATCTTGAGAAGTCATCTACAACTACTAAGGCATAAGATTTCCCTCCTAGGCTTTGTACATTAATTGGTCCAAAAAGTTCCATGTGCAATAAGTACAAAATTCTAGGTGAGTCACTCTTATTAAGTGACTTGAAACTGTTTTTAGTTTGCTTGCCTAACTGACAGGCCTTGCAAAGTCCTTCCTTCTTGTAGGGACCAGAAGGTAGTCCTCTAACAAGGTTGTCTTTGGATAACTTAGCAATGGTTCTAAGGTTCACATGTCCTAGTCTTTTATGCCAAAGTTCATTAGGTTTACTAAGAGAGTTAAATAAACAAATATCTACTTTAGATGAATTGAAATCAACTAGATATATGTTATCTTGTCTATTACCAATTAAAACAATGTTGTTATTTAATGCAATATTACATGCTGAGTTGGTAAACCAAACCTGATAACCAGCATCACATAGCTGGCTGATGCTGATTAAGTTGTGCTTTAGTCCTTCCACATAGGCCACTTTCTTGAATGTAATTGACCCTATTTTGACTTGGCCATAGCCTTTTGTTTGTCCAAAATTTGAATCTCCAAAGATTACTTTGGGTCCATGTTTGGCTTTGAAGGACACAAGGTTCTCCTTGTTGCCAGTCATGTGCTTTGAGCACCCACTATCCAAGTACCACTGCTGGTTCTCAATTGGATAGGTCTTTATCTGCACATACAACAAATCAATTGTTTTTGACCCAGTTTACCTTGGGCCTTTCTTGATATCCTTTAAATTCTGAAATAAAAGACATCTCAGGTTGGCTCTTATAGCCTACAGGATGATATCTCCTAGGAGGTATTATCCATTCAGCATAAGGGTTAAAGTGATGAGATGTGGAGCTGGAATTAAATCTTGAATTAACCCCTGAGAACTGACTTTTGCTCTAAACTTGGCTCGACGCACGTCGAGCTTCGGTCGACGGACTCTGGTGAGTGTGTCGAGCTCCATTCGACGGCGAAGGCTTGCTTTGTTCAGAAGGTAGAGGGCGTCGACCTAAGTTCGACGTTTTCTTGCGATTACGTCGAGCTCTGGTCGACGTCCGTCGAGCTCTGGTCGACGTCCGTCGAGCTTCGTTCGAGGCTTTTTGTCCAGTTTCCTGGGTTAAGTCAGCATTCTTCCTAGCCACTATCAAGACTCCTTTACCTTTCTCACTGGTAAATTTGATTGGAGTTGTCAGCACTATGGGTTGGCTGGATGAAGCACCCAAGCCCAGTGAACCATTCAATCTTGAGTTCATTGTACTTGTGATGTCCATTAATTTGATACTTCTCCCATTAAGGGTTTCTTCAAATTGTTTGGCCTTAGATAGCTCACCTTTCAGTGAAGCTATCTCCTCCCCACACTGCTTCAACTCTTCTAAGAGTCTAAGATTATCTGAGTTAATGGATTTGCATTCAATTAATTGTTCTCTGAGAGTTTTAATCAACTTTTGAGATTCAATCAAGTCAATGCACATAGATTTGAACTCAGATTTAAATTCATCAGAAGTAAAATCAAATGAATCTATTACCTGATCCTCAGTAAGTTCCTGATCAGATAGGTAGTCAGCATCAGGCTCTGAATCAGTGTTCTTTTGAGATGCACTGATGGCCATCATGCAGAATCCTTTTTCTTCTGCATCATCCTCATCATCACTAGAGCTGGATGATGAATCAGACTCATCAGAGTCACTCCAGGATTTAGCCACAAATCCTTTTCTGGTGTGCTTGCTGTTGCTGGAGGAAGGCTTGTCATGGTATTTCCTTGACTCCTTATCCTTCCTTTTATCTTTTCTTTCCTTCTTGTCCTTTCTGTCTTTATCTTGATTTTCTGGACAGTTGGGGAAAATGTGTCCTGGTTTCCTGCAGCCAAAGCAGATAATATCTTTATTAGTAGATCTGTCATACCTTGGCTTGTCTTTGTCTTTGGATGACCATCTTCTGAAGTTCCTTTTATTCAGCTTATTGAACCTTTTGACCAGTAGGCTCATAAGCTCTTCATTTCCCAACACCTTTTCTTTAGGTTCTTCTTCCTGTGCTTTGAAGGCAATGGTTTTCTCAACCTTTTCTGTTGGTGTGGATGTCTTCTGCTCTTCTTCTCTCTTCTTAATGAATTGCTCATAACTCTTGAGCTTTCCTAGAAGAGCTTCTGTGGATAACTCACAGACATTTCTTCCATCTTTAATCGACCAGATTCTTGAGTCCCAAGAGCTAGGGAAACAAGTCAGTATCTTGTCATTTATCTCAGTGAGAGATATGTCCTTTTCTAGTGATCTAAGCTCACTGATGATTAGGCTCAGTCTGTTGTACATGTCAGCAACTGACTCAGACTCTGCCTTTTTGAAGTTCTCATACTGGGTGATGAGGTAGGATCTCCTATCCTTTCTTTCATCTGCAGAACCTGATACAATTTCTGAAAGTTTTTCCCAGATCTCTTTGGCAGTATGGCATTCAGCTACTTTCTGGAAAATGTCATCTGACATGGTTTGAGCCAAGATGTTCATGGCTTTAGCATTTGCTGCCTTCCACTTCTTTATGTCAGCATCAGTTCCTGAAGGAGGAGGAACAGCTGCTGTACTTGTTCCTGTGGGAGGTCTTGGACAATCTGTCAACACAGAATTAAAAATGTCTTCATCAAAAGAGTTCATGTAAAGTCTAATCCTTGCCTTCCATAGCGCAAACTTAGAGAGATTACACATAGGAGGTCTGGTGCTAGCAAAGTCCTTGTTTTGTGCCATGAGTTTTAAAGATAAGTAAAACTAAGGAAAATAACCCTTTGAGAGAAATGATCTTTTTAGGGATCTTTTGATCCAGGTGTTAGCCTGTATGAATGATCAACCTCCCTCTGATACCAATTGAAAGTGCAGGGTAAGATCCATCCTAACTCTAGAGGGGGGTGAATAGAGTTATTTAAAATAGTTTTGCAAATAAAAACTTGAGTGGAGAGAAAGTTTAGATTTACTTAGTGTATGGTGCTATAGCAAATAATCAGAGTAAAAAGAAATTCACAGCACAAAGCAAAACACAAAGAAACAAGCAATCCAGACGACACAAGGAGCTATAGTGGTTCCCCAAAATCCTGGGTAGTACACTCTTCTATCACCCTTGATAGGAATCCACTTCAAGATGAGTTGATCAGGTGTCTTGAGCACCAGAGAGTTTTTGACCAGGTTCTCACAAACCAATGGGGCTGATTTTGACCAGGTTTCAGCAAAACCAAAGGTAACTTTTGAAGGGAGTTAAAACCCTGTACAGAAAGAAAAAGAAAAAGGGGTGATGTTGTCTTCTCTATCAACAAGTAGAGAGAAGCAAAGTGGATCTGTAGATGTTGTCAAAGCTCCCCCTGAGATCAAGAAGTAGTTCAGGAAGGAGAGCTCTGCACAAGGGTGACAGGTCTTCAAAGATCTGATTTGCTCCAGCAAGGGATGATCCAAGAAAGTTGGATGGTTGTGTCTGAAGCAATCAGAATTCCTGTGAGTGAGCTTTCAAAACAATATCACAGAGAGAGAGCAGCTGAAGTCCTGTATTGTTGTTCTGTATATCTCTGTCTAGCTGAAAGAATAATATATCTGAGTCTTCTTCTTCCTTTTTCTTTGATAGCCGTTGGCAGTCAGCATTAAATGCTTTCCTTAAATGTCCATGCCTCAAAGGAAATGTCAGGCAGACATTCCTTAGAAAATTCCTTGAGCCATGCACCAGATATGCTGTAACGGCCAATAAATCTTCAGCATTAATTGTCTGACAGAAGGAATTTGAATTCCTATTCAAAACTGACGGAAGTCTGGAAAGCGTCGAGCTCACAGTAAAACGTCAATCTGAGCACGACACACGTCGGCCAGAGAGGTTTTCTGTAAGCACAACTGGGTTCGACGGAACGTCGAGCTGAGGTCGACTCCACGTCGAGCTGAGGTCGACTCCACGTCGAGCTGAGGTCGACTCCACATCGAGCTGAGGTCGACTCCACGTCGAGCTGAGGTCGACTCCACGTCGAGCTGAGGTCGACTCCACGTCGAGCTGAAGTCGACTACACGTCGAGCTGAAGATTACTCTAACTAGCCTGTGTGACCTTTATAACAACAAGGAGGTCACAACACAAAATCCCTATAGAAGTATAGTCATCCTGATCCAAATAGTAATAGGGTGTTCCAACAAAGTCCAAGTCTACTGGACAAGATCCTTCTGCGACTGTGAAAGAGACATCTTTTTATGGATCTCGCGCTTGTTTTACGTGCGGGAAGTTGGGACACTTCGCACGTGATTGCCGAGTTGGTCCTCCAAAGGGTGACAAGAAGACGGGAGCGTCTTATGCGGAGAAAGGGAAGACTGTGGTGGAGTCTTCTGCCTCGCACGCGCAGCCCAGGGTCTTCAACCTTGGTCAACAGGAGGCCATAAAGCAGGCGCATGTCGTCACAAGTGCGCGCAGTTTTTAATGTTATTTTATACTGTGTGCTGTGCTTGTTTTGATTGTGATGTTTTAGGGTTTGTCCTTATACGAGAGTATCCGGCGCGAGCACATTTTGACACAGGTGCTTCATGGTGTCTACTAATCGTGAAGAAAATAAAAGCAACCGAACTAGCAATCCATCTAGGCAAGTATACCTATCGAATTGTAGCTAGGGGACACAAGTGTCGTATTGAAATCCGGGTATTGCTGAATACACTTACTCACACGAAGACTATTATTTTATCAAAGGAAAATCTTGAGGGCTAAAAAGGAACTTGCAATTAAGAAAGGAAATATAGTTAATCGCTAGAAAGAGAACCACTGCATTAAGTTAAATAACTATTAGAGGCGATTACGATAAAGTGTTAAAGAACTACGACAAAGGGATGGAAATGTACTCGATCAAGAATCACCTCGGCCAGAGTAATAAAGAAATGCGATAAAAGCCTAAACTTAATAGGGAAGAGTTTCTTGACCGTGGAGGTTCCTTAAGCTTAAACACGCTTCTCTCGAAGTCGTGTCCGACTGAGTTTAGGAAGGTCCGACCGACTTTCGTCTGAATCAGAGGCCTAAAGCTCGCTTTACGCGGTGAACCCCACTATTAGATTTTACTCCAATCCGAGGGATTTGAATGTCTGCCTCTCTCGAGGGGTGCATACAAATCCCTTTCCTCTTGAGTGCTCACTTCAAACTATCGGCCTTTCGGCTTGCCAAGTATGAAAGCTAAGGCGGAGAGTATACATCGATGATATATCTCCAACCCAAAAGAATTCAAGAGCAATTCAAGATTAAACCCCTAAAAAGGAAAGGTAAAATTAAAGCATCATAACTTAATCACTCAAACCTCAGATCATCAAGATCGAGTACAAGGAGGATTTAGTTATTCATGGTATAGAAAATGAAGATCATATTAATAGTATGGAAAATAACACCGAGTAGAAGGGAAAGAGAATAGCGAACTATTTTATTTCGTAATGTGGAGGAATCACAAGTAGGGCACACAGATACTATAAGAACACATTCTACAATGATTACAAATGTTGTAAAAAGGAAATACAGAAATGCGAAAAAGGCTTGCATGAAAAGAAATTCAATTACTTGAAGTAAAAAAGGGAAGAGACAAGCTTAAGGCATAAACACTAAAATAGCAGCACTTCTTCTTCTCTAATCTCTCTCCAACCCCCCCCAAAACACTAGAAGATGATCCCTATTTATAGAATTTTTTCGGGCGGGTCACGCCCTATGACACGCCCATGGAGGGCGTGACCATAGGGCGTGTCTGATTCGGTGCGACATCTGGAGCGTTGGCATTTAATTCTGGCGTGGTTGTTGAGTTACACGCCCATCGAACACGCCCCTGGAGGGCGTGACCATAGGGCGTGTCGGATTCGGTGCGTTGAAATTGAGCTCGGTACTGACTTCTCGGGACTTGGCGGGTCACGCCTGTCAGACACGCCCCTGGAGGGCGTGACCATGGGCGTGTCAGTGGGCGTGACAGCTAGTTTCTGGCGGAGATTGACTTCGGACCGGCGGCTTCATTCCACTAGGTTACACGCCCTTGGTACACGCCCTAGGAGGGCGTGACCATGGGGCGTGTAACAGCAAAACTTGTAAAATCCTGCAAAAATAAGGGAAGATGTTAGTGACAATAATATATACAAAAAAAGGTCAAAATATAAGCATACAAGACATGCTTCGTAAATTGAAAGATAGAAAATACCATTACGAAACGGACTATCAGCATATAAAATTATAATAATACTTAGAAATTTAAGCTACTAAATTACCCAAAAAAGGATGACTAAAAGTAGTCATCAAACACCCCCGTGCTTAAACATTTGCTTGCCCTCAAGCAAATAAAAAATGAAAACTAGGGAAGGAAATAGAAAATAAACAAAGCTAATTTAGGTTTCATAATTAAGAAAAACAAAACATGGAAAATTAAACTATCCTAGTATTCATATTATCAACTAGTGGGGTGAGAAGTGCACAATAGAAGATTTGAAAGGGAAAGCCTAAAAATCTCATTAAAACATAAGAGAAGTCTACTAATTTCTAAATCTTAAAAACAAGGCATCCAAAATAAATGAAAATAAGGAAAACAAAAGTAGAAGTTCTAAATAAACGGCGTATTTACAAACTACTAGGTTGCTAGATAAACATTAACCCTAAAACACTCCAAGATAACCTCCAAAGAAATCCATCAATGATGGTGGCCATAGGCTTGTACGTTCACACTTTCTCCACTACGCGAAATTAAGTTCTAAGATCATTAGGACTTCTACTAGGCATTAAACTTGGCTTAGGTAAATAATTAGGAAGTGGATTCAAAGATAAACATGAAGGTTTTAGGCACTAAACCAAGATGAGCTCAAAAATAACCAAAAACATAAAAATTGAGAAATAACAAGTATGTCATTTCTCCAATATGAAACTACAAAACAATGCCATGAAAATTTTTCTTCTCTAAACTTGGCCAACCATAAACTTTTTGCATTCATTTTTTTCTTTTTGATTTGGTAATGATATTTTTTTTCTCACTTTTTGAATAACAATCGATAAGGAAACTCCAAAAATAAGCTTTATAATTGTCCTTTTCATTTCCAAAATAATATAATACCCCTCCCACAAAAATAATTTTTAAGCTCAAGGTTATAGTGCAAAAATTTGGACGGGCATTTGGCTTTGGTGAACAAGATGAAATGAAAGGTGGAGCTAAAAACAATGAAAATAAGGAAAAGGCCCAAAATTGTTTTGCAAGGGTTATGTTTTCGGTGGGCAAGAAAAGCTCAAACTATTCAAATGGTGGCCTAAATCATTTCTAAAGAACATAAAAACGGCGCAAATGCTTCGAGAGTAGCTTGGTACAAGTTCTAGACACCAAGAAAGACTACCCCGCAAATGAAAAAGAACTAATGATACCTAGCAACCATTCGTAAGTAACTAACCGAATAAAAAGACATAACTACGTATTGCTAGATTATAACTTAAAAACCGGATGCCTATATTTAAGAAAAAGAAACTAGTAGAACTAAACTATGTTAAAATGATAGGTTTAGAAAACCATTTTCAAAGTAATCTATATAGAACTACAAAAACCGCATGGGCCTACACTTCACTAGAAGCAACATGAAAATAAAGATAGAAAATAATTTTAGGTTTTGTTTTTCAAATCGATTTTAAGCACAAAAAATTTTTTGATCTTTTTGTTTTTCTAATTTTTTTTTTTGGGTTTTATATTTTATAATTTTTTTTTTTTTTTTTTTTGATTTTTAGATTTAGACGACATAAAAAAATATTTTTTTTTTTTAAATAAGAAACAGAAAGAAAGGCAAAAAGAAACTAGACCCCCCATGCTTAAATTCTTCATTGCCCCCAATGAAGAAAACATAAAGAAAAAGAAGGGGACTGAGAAGAAGAGAAAAAGAAAAATGCAGAAAAATAAATAAGGAAAAGGAACAGGACTTCCCCGGGTTCGTGAGATGAAGGCGGATGTCGCTCCCCCATGCTTGCTTTTTGGAGTACTTGATCGTCAGCAGGTATGACCTGATCCATCTGATATCAGCAACGGTGGAGCGGCGACCACGATCATGGACTTGATGTGCCTCCGGTAGGAAGAGCAAAAATAAAAGCAAAAAGAAATAGAGTCCTTGGGTAGATTGCCCGATAATGTTTTTATTATTACAACCATTCAAATAAAAGAGTAGAATAATAAGAAGTCCAAAAATAAAAGTAAACATGTCCATCACAGAACCAAAAAAAAATGTCCATCAGAAATAATAATAACTAGGAATCAAAAAGAAGATTCTCCTTTGCAGGAGTCACAGAATCATTAGAGAAGTAGCGTTTGAGTCTATGGCCATTAACTTTGAAGTCCCCCTTATCGGGGTGTGAAAGTAGCACAGTGCCGTAAGGGAAAACATCCTTGACCGTGAATGGTCCGGACCATCGAGATTTAAGCTTTCCCGGGAAGAGACGTAAACGTGAATTAAAAAGAAGAACCTGATCGCCGGGTGTAAACGTTTTAGGGTGGCGCAGGTTCTTATCGTGATATAATTTTGTGCGTTCTTTATAAATTCGATTATTTTCATATGCATACGCTCTCCACTCATCGAGTTCATTTAATTGATGTTTTCTATGCTCACCTACCGAATGCGGATCGAAATTGAAAAACTTTAATGCCCAATACGCTCGGTGCTCTACTTCTACCGGAAGGTGACACGACTTTCCATAGACCAATCGGAAAGGAGTACAACCGATGGCGGTCTTGTACGCTGTCCGATAAGCCCAAAGAGCATCGTCTAATTTTAGGGACCAATCCTTACGAGAAGTAGAAACAGTTTTTTCCAAAATTCTTTTTAGTTCGCGATTGACTACCTCGACCTGACCGTTAGTTTGGGGGTGATAAGCAGTTGACAATTTATGCGTGACACCATATTTTATTAATGCTTTAGTGAGTTGGGTGTTGCAAAAATGGCTGCCCCTATCACTAACGATCGCTCGAGGGAATCCAAAGCGAGAAAACAATTTTTTAGAAAATTAACAACAACACGAGCATCATTAGTTGGCAGAGCTTGGGCCTCTGCCCATCTAGAAACGTAATCCACCGCTACTAAAATATATTTATTACCTAAACTTGAAGGAAACGGGCCAACAAAGTCGATGCCCCACAAATCAAAAACCTCGCACTCGAGAAAATAGTTTTGTTCCATTTCATTTTTATGTGAGAGATTTCCAGTCCGCTGGCATCGATCACATCCACCCACAAAGGTTTGTGCATCTTTAAATATGCTTGGCCAATAGAAGCCAGCACTAAGAACTTTGTGGGCGGTGCGGTTTGCTTGATAATGCCCTCCAGTCGGACCTTCATGAACATGTTTTAAAATTTGGTGACCCTCTTCCTGCGAAACGCATCTCCTTACCACCTGGTCCGCACAAATGCGAAATAGAAATGGGTCTTCCCAAAAATAATACTTCAACTCCGAAAAGAATTTCTTCTTTTGGTGAGTGGAGTATTCTTTTGGAAGAACCCGAGCAACAAGATAATTGGCCAGATCGGCAAACCAGGGGGTAGGAGATGAGGAAATATTAAAAAGGCGTTCATCCGGAAAAGAGTCATTTATAGAAGTTTCATTTAAAAAATCAAGTTTGGGATTTTCAAGACGCGAGAGATGATCAGCTGCTAAGTTTTCCGCTCCTTTCTTATCCCGAATCTCCAAGTCGAATTCTTGAAGTAAGAGGATCCAACGGATAAGACGCGGCTTGGCATCCGGTTTAGAAAGGAGGTATTTCAAAGCGGAGTGATCCGTGAAAACAATAACTTTAGAAAGAGTGACATACGGTCGGAATTTATCAAAAGCGAAAATAACTGCTAAGAGCTCTTTCTCCGTCGTAGTGTAGTTTTCTTGCGCAGAAGTGAGAGTTTTACTAGCGTAGAAAATCGGATGAAAGTTCTTAGCAATTCGTTGACCTAAAACTGCACCGACCGCATGATTACTCGCATCACACATAATTTCGAATGGTAAATCCCAAACTGGGGCGATCATAATAGGGGCGTTTATAAGTTTTGATTTTATTAATTCAAAGGCCTCGAGACAAGATTTATCAACAATAAAAGGAGTGTCTTTTTCGAGCAAGTGGGTGAGAGGTTTAGTGATTTTTGAAAAGTCTTTAATAAATCTACGATAAAAACCCGCATGACCTAAAAAACTTCTAATCGCTTTAACGGTTGTGGGTGGCGGCAGCTTTTCAATTATTTCAATTTTTGCCTTGTCCACTTCAATCCCCCTAGCGGAAATGTTGTGGCCAAGGACTAAACCCTCACGTACCATAAAGTGGCACTTCTCCCAATTTAAGACTAAATTTGTCTCCTCGCAGCGTTTTAAAACTTTTCCTAAATTTTCTAAACATAATTCGAAAGAGTCGCCAAAAACGGAAAAGTCGTCCATAAAAACTTCCATAATAGTTTCTACATATTTATCAAAAATGGCAAGCATACACCGCTGAAAGGTGGCGGGTGCATTGCACAATCCGAAAGGCATTCTACGATAAGCAAAGGTTCCGAAGGGGCAAGTGAATGTCGTCTTCTCTTGGTCCTCGGGTGCGATAGGGATTTGAAAGTATCCCGAGAGACCGTCGAGGAAGCAATAAAAATTGTGCCCGGACAAACGTTCTAGAATTTGATCGATAAAGGGGAGGGGGAAGTGATCTTTTCGAGTGGCATCGTTTAGTTTACGGTAATCGATGCACATCCTCCATCCTGTTATCGTCCTAGTTGGAACTAGATCGTTGTTTTCGTTTGGCACTACCGTGATCCCACCCTTCTTAGGGACAACCTGAACTGGACTTACCCACTGACTATCGGAAATAGGATAGATTATCCCGGCATCTAATAACTTAAGCACCTCTCCCTTCACAACCTCTTTCATTTTTGGATTAAGACGACGTTGTGGTTGGACTACACCCTTAGGATTATTGTCAAAAAATATTTTGTGCGTGCAGAAAGAGGGGCTTATGCCAGGAATATCACAAATTTGCCATGCTATGGCTCGGCGATGCTTTTGTAGTAGGTCGATCAACTGATCGTTTTCGGATTGGGAAAGAAAAGCCGAGATTATAACGGGCAATTTTGAATCTTTTGCAAGAAAGGCATATTTAAGATGTTCGGGAAGGGGTTTGAGTTCTAAGTTGGGTGGTTCCTCATAAGAATTTTTTAAGACTTTTTCATTTTCAAAAATAAGTTTTTCATAGTTTTTCCTACCAAAAATAGACTCATTTTCAAAATTTTCTTGTATTGACATCACCGTACTTTCAAAAACATTTGAAGAAATTTCAGAAAAGGAAGAGGAAAATTCATTAGAGGAGATGTTAGAAAGGGGAAGGGAAGAATCTTCATTTAAAACATCGATAAAGAAGCATGAGTCATCATTTTGTAAAGAATTTTTCATCGAGTTATTAATAGAAAATGTGACTTCATCATCCCCCACTCGCAAAAATAACTTTCCATTACTAACGTCAATAACTGCTCGAGAGGTGGCGAGAAAAGGTCGTCCAAGGATAAGAGGAACCTCGACGTCCTCTTCAATATCAAGAATGACAAAATCCACCGGGAAGATGAATTTGTCGACCTTTACTAACACGTCCTCAACGATACCTAGTGGATACTTTATTGACCTATCGGCTAACTGAATACTCATGCGCGTCGGGCTGAGAGTGCCCAAACCTAGCTTTTTAAATAAGGAAAAAGGCATCAAATTGATGCTCGCTCCTAGATCCGCTAGCGCATGTTTAACGAATAAATCACCGAAGACGCAAGGAATTGAAAAGCTACCCGGGTCATTTATCTTTTTCGGAAGATTTGAATTTTTAATGACTGCCGAGCATTCTTCATTCAATGTTACATGAGAAAGATTTTCCAATTTCTTTTTGTTCGTTAATAAATCTTTAAGATATTTAGCGTACTTAGGCATTTGGCTAATCGCTTCATGAAATGGCAAATTAATATGAATTTGTTTAAATATTTCAAGAAAGCGTTGATATTGATTATCTAGTTTTTCTTGCCTAAGTCTAGTCGGATAAGGAGGTGGCGGGAATTCATTTATAATAATCGGAGCATCATTTTGAAAATCATTTTTGTCTTTTTCAGAATTAGAAATAATAGAGCTATCCTTTTCTTTTTCAAAAATAGATTTGTCTTTTTCAAGATCTAAGTTATCATTTTCCGTGGGAGTAAGAACAGGAGGGATACTCACCCTTGGCTCTTCCCTTGTGGTGGGCTCGTTAACAACTTTACCGCTCCGAAGGGAAATCGCATTTGCTTGCTCCCTTGGGTTAGGCTCAGTGTTCGAGGGAAGAGTTCCAGGTGGTCTCTCGGAAAAGGCCTTGGCGAGTTGGCCAACCTGATTTTCTAAGTTTTTCATGGATCCTGTTAAATTTCTAATAGTGGCATCGTTCGAGCTTATATATTTAGCGAGGATCTCTTCCAAAGGGGAAGGTTTTTGAAAATTTTGTTGCGGTGGTGGTGGCGGTGCGAAATCGTGCGGTGGCCGTATTACGTTAGCATTATTACTCCAGGAAAAATTAGGATGGTTACGCCATCCGGGATGATAAGTGTTCGACGAAGCAGAAAAACCAGGGGGAGAAGAAAAATTCGAAAAAGCAGAAAAATTATTCGCAGAGATATTTTGAGCAGGCCTGGGTATGTTCCCCAGATAATCCACCTGCTCGGCAGCAGCAGCATTTTCATATACCTTAGCGGTGGAGGGAGCAGTCATCTCCGAGATCTTCTTGTTGAGCATTTCCACTTGCATCGCCAGTTGTGTCACCGAATCCACTTCATAGATACCTGCAGGTTTAGATGGGCGAGACCTAGACGAATTCCACTGATAAGTGTTCATCGCCATGTCATCGATAAGCTCAAGAGCGGCTTCCGGAGTTTTGCGGTCTAAAGAACCAGCGGAAGCGGCATCTATCATTTGCTTAGTCACTTGGTTTAGCCCATTATAGAATGTCTGAACCTGCAACCATACAGGCAGAGCATGATGTGGGCATCTTCTCAAAAGTTCTTTGAACCTCTCCCAAGTGTCATAGAGGGTTTCAGAATCAATTTGAGAATATGAAGTTATATCATTTCGAAACTTAGCAGTTTTGGCGGGGGGAAAATAACGAGAAAGAAATTTTTCAGTTAAAATGTTCCAAGTAGTGATTGATCCTCTTGGAAGAGAACTCAACCACTGTTTGGCTTTAGTCCTTAAGGAGAATGGGAAGAGTCTTAGCCTTATCGCATCGTCCGAGACACCATTAATCTTGAAGGTGTCACAGATTTCAAGAAAATTAGCAATATGCAAGTTTGGATCTTCATCTTGCGATCCGTCGAACTGTACATATTGCTGCACCATTTGAATGATGCTAGGCTTAAGCTCGAAGTTATTGTTCGCAATAGCGGGACGAACTATGCTAGATTCTGTACCCTCCAGGTTTGGTCTTGCATAATGGGACATAGTCCTTTGCACGACTTCCTCTTGGTTGGGTCTTTGCAAGACTTCCTCTTGGTTGGGATTGTCCATTCTTAAGGTAGAATATGAATCGGAATGTTCGACCGGTATTTGAAGAGTCGGGCCTTGAAATCGCAATCTTCTCCGAAGAGTACGCTCGATTTCGTGGTCCAAGTCCAAAATAACCGACGGACTTCCCCGGGTCATGCACTGGAAGAAGAAAGAGAGAAGTATTGTTTATTATTATTAATATTTTGTTGTTTTTTTTTTTTTTAAGTATATATATATTTTTTTTGTTTTAGCTCCCAAACTTCCCAAGGACTACCCGATGAAGGGTTCGCAAGGTACTAGACAAGATAGCGGCACTTAAAACCGCATTGCCCTTTTTGAGAGGATTTTGTTGGTGTAGGAAACTTGTGATGTGGGTATCTATTGAAAATGATTATATTTATTATTTTTTAAAGCGATTTTTTTTCTTTTTGGTTTGCAATAAGGAAGATAAAAGTAATAGATTCGTGTTTTCAATATATCAACAAGAGCATCATCCCCGGCAACGGCGCCAAAAACTTGGTGTCTACTAATCGTGAAGAAAATAAAAGCAACCGAACTAGCAATCCATCTAGGCAAGTATACCTATCGAATTGTAGCTAGGGGACACAAGTGTCGTATTGAAATCCGGGTATTGCTGAATACACTTACTCACACGAAGACTATTATTTTATCAAAGGAAAATCTTGAGGGCTAAAAAGGAACTTGCAATTAAGAAAGGAAATATAGTTAATCGCTAGAAAGAGAACCACTGCATTAAGTTAAATAACTATTAGAGGCGATTACGATAAAGTGTTAAAGAACTACGACAAAGGGATGGAAATGTACTCGATCAAGAATCACCTCGGCCAGAGTAATAAAGAAATGCGATAAAAGCCTAAACTTAATAGGGAAGAGTTTCTTGACCGTGGAGGTTCCTTAAGCTTAAACACGCTTCTCTCGAAGTCGTGTCCGACTGAGTTTAGGAAGGTCCGACCGACTTTCGTCTGAATCAGAGGCCTAAAGCTCGCTTTACGCGGTGAACCCCACTATTAGATTTTACTCCAATCCGAGGGATTTGAATGTCTGCCTCTCTCGAGGGGTGCATACAAATCCCTTTCCTCTTGAGTGCTCACTTCAAACTATCGGCCTTTCGGCTTGCCAAGTATGAAAGCTAAGGCGGAGAGTATACATCGATGATATATCTCCAACCCAAAAGAATTCAAGAGCAATTCAAGATTAAACCCCTAAAAAGGAAAGGTAAAATTAAAGCATCATAACTTAATCACTCAAACCTCAGATCATCAAGATCGAGTACAAGGAGGATTTAGTTATTCATGGTATAGAAAATGAAGATCATATTAATAGTATGGAAAATAACACCGAGTAGAAGGGAAAGAGAATAGCGAACTATTTTATTTCGTAATGTGGAGGAATCACAAGTAGGGCACACAGATACTATAAGAACACATTCTACAATGATTACAAATGTTGTAAAAAGGAAATACAGAAATGCGAAAAAGGCTTGCATGAAAAGAAATTCAATTACTTGAAGTAAAAAAGGGAAGAGACAAGCTTAAGGCATAAACACTAAAATAGCAGCACTTCTTCTTCTCTAATCTCTCTCCAACCCCCCCCCAAAACACTAGAAGATGATCCCTATTTATAGAATTTTTTCGGGCCGGGTCACGCCCTATGACACGCCCATGGAGGGCGTGACCATAGGGCGTGTCTGATTCGGTGCGACATCTGGAGCGTTGGCATTTAATTCTGGCGTGGTTGTTGAGTTACACGCCCATCGAACACGCCCCTGGAGGGCGTGACCATAGGGCGTGTCGGATTCGGTGCGTTGAAATTGAGCTCGGTACTGACTTCTCGGGACTTGGCGGGTCACGCCTGTCAGACACGCCCCTGGAGGGCGTGACCATGGGCGTGTCAGTGGGCGTGACAGCTAGTTTCTGGCGGAGATTGACTTCGGACCGGCGGCTTCATTCCACTAGGTTACACGCCCTTGGTACACGCCCTAGGAGGGCGTGACCATGGGGCGTGTAACAGCAAAACTTGTAAAATCCTGCAAAAATAAGGGAAGATGTTAGTGACAATAATATATACAAAAAAAGGTCAAAATATAAGCATACAAGACATGCTTCGTAAATTGAAAGATAGAAAATACCATTACGAAACGGACTATCAGCATATAAAATTATAATAATACTTAGAAATTTAAGCTACTAAATTACCCAAAAAAGGATGACTAAAAGTAGTCATCACTTCACATTCGTTTCTGTCTTAAGAGTTCGTCTTTCGTGTCGGGGTACCTATCCGGACCACGACAGAGAGTGTAAAGGTGTTGTTACATAACAGATGTTTGATGTGCGCGGATAAATCTTGCGGTCTTGAGGTCAAGATAGGGAGTCGGGAGTTCAAGGTGGAAACATTAGTATTGCCGATCAAGGAATTTGATATAATCTTTGGTATGGACTTGCTGTCAGAGCAGCGTGCCTATATAGATTGCACTTCAAAAGAGGTCACACTCGGGCACAATACCGAACAATAGACCAAGTTCATTGGTATACAAGGGATGAGTGGGATGTTGTTATCTGCTCTCCAAGTCGTTAAGGCAGTTCAGAAGGGTGCGGAGTTGTTCTTCACACTCGTAGAGGCGGTGGCGCCGAAGGCTAGTGTGAGTGAAGTGCCGATTATGTCGGAGTATGCTGATGTGTTTCCAAAGGACCTTCCAGGATTACCTCCCCAAAGGGAAATCGACTTCGCTATCGAGCTGGTGCCGGGTGCGAAACCTGTAGCCCGTTCGCCGTATCGGGTAGCGCCAAAAGAGATGGCCGAACTAAAAGTTAAGTTGCAAGAACTGTTGGAGCAGGGATATATACGCCCAAGTATGTCACCTTGGAGCGCGCCTGTTCTTTTTGTGAAAAAGAAAGACGGTAGTTTGCGGCTATGTATTGATTATCACAAACTTAATAAGCTGACGGAGAAAAACAAGTATCTGATTCCTCAGATCGATGACTTGTTCGATCAGCTAGCAGGCTCAACCGTCTATTCCAAGTTGCATTTGAAATCCGGGTATTACCAATTGCGGATTAAGGAAGGTGATATTCCCAAGACAGCGTTTGGCACACGCTACGGTCATTATGAGTTCACAGTGATGCCGTTCGGCTTATGTAATGCGCCTTCGGTATTCATGGATCTCATGCATCGAACGTTCCGTGAATACTTGGATCTGTTTGTGATTGTGTTAATTGATGATATCCTCATGTACTCTCAGTCGGAGGAAGATCATGCAAACCATTTGCGGTTGGTATTGCATACCTTGCGGAGAAATAAGCTGTATGTCAAGTTCTCTAAGTGTGAGTTCTGGCTCTCGTCGGTGGCTTTTCTGGGCCATGTGGTAAGTGGAGAGGGCATAGCGGTGGATCCGGCAAAGATAAGTGCCATTCGTGATTGGCCAGTGATGTCTTCAGTGGCCGAAGTCAGGAGTTTTCTTGTACTGGCATGCTACTATAGACGATTTGTGGCGAACTTCTCCCGGATTGCTTTGTCTTTGACTACGTTGACGAGAAAAGATCAGAAGTTCGTTTGGATGCCGGAGTGCGCGCGAGCTTTTGGGGAGTTAAAAAGTCGTTTGACCACAACGCCTGTTTTGACGTCGCCTTGTGGTACAGACGATTTTGAGATTTACAGCGATGCGTCAGGAAGCGGCTTAGGCTGCGTTCTCCTGCAGTTTGGCAAGGTGATCATTTTTGGCTCACGTCAATTAAAGGTGCATGAGCGTAATTACCCCGTCCACGACTTGGAGTTGGCGGTGGTGATCTTTTCGCTAAAGTTGTGGCGGCACTATCTTTATGGCGTGAAGGTAGATATTTATACAGATCATAAAAGCCTAAAGTATCTGCTCGATCAAAAGGATTTGAATATGCGACAAAGGAGGTGGATGGAATTCCTAGGGGATTATACCTTCGACATTCACTATGTTCCCAAAAGGGAAATGTGGTCGCTGATGCCTTGAGTCGTCGGACTCCAGTGCGGGCAAGTTTGTTGTGGATACATGATGAGCGTCTAATCCAGGAGCTGGAAGCATTGGAGATATCTTGTGTGGAAAGGGATTCTTCTGCCGATGCATGCTTGAACTGGATGGAGGTTCAATATGACCTTACGGACAGAGTTTGGCGGGCAACGGAGTTTGATGAAAGTCTCCAGCGCTATGCAAAGGAGGGGTCTGGTGACCAATTCTCCTGGGATGACGATCTATTACGGAAGGATGGCCGATTGTGCGTCCCTTGTGCGGGTAAATTGCGAGAAGAAATGTTATATGAAGCAAACTTTATAAAGTAGTCAATTCACCCTGGGAGCACAAAGATGTACAAGGATATGAAGAAATTGTTCTGGTGGCCCGGTTTAAAGAAGGACATAGCCGAGAATGTGGCTAAGTGTCGTACTTGTGCTTTGGTAAAGACAGGATGTAAACGACCTAGTGGTTTCCTGAAATCATTGCCAGTTCCGCAGTGAAAGTTTGAGGATATTTCTAAGGATTTCGTGCACGGATTGCCGAGATCTCAACATGGGAATGACTCAATCTGGGTGATTGTAGACCGGTTGACAAAGGTGGCTCAGTTTCTACCGAACAAGCGGGACGATTCTGTGGAAATGTTGTCAAAGCCTTATGTGGAGCAGATTGTTCGATTGCACGGTATTCCCCGAAGCATCGTTAGTGACCGTGATGGGCGATTTACTTCGAAAGATTGGAGGCTAATTCAACAGCTGTTGGGCACGAAGTTAGCATTCAATATGGCCTTTCATCCGCAAACGGATGGCCAAACTGAACGAACCAATAGAACAATGGAGGATATGCTCCGTATGTGCGCCCTAGACTTTGGTAAGAAATGGGAAGATCATCTTGTTATGGTGGAATTTGCCTACAATAATAGCTACCAAGCGAGAATCGGCATGGAACCGTTTGAAGCTCTGTATGGTCGCAAGTTCCGTACACCGTTAGCTTGGGCAGAAACTGGCGAATCCAAACTTTTGGTACAAAAGGCAGTCGAGGATGCTAACTCAACAATACGCTCTATTCGAGAGAGACTACTAATAGCCCAGGATCGGCAAGCCAAGTATTACAATGCTAAGCACCGGAACGTGGAGTTCGCGGTGGGTGACTGGGTCTATTTAAAGATTAAACCCTTCAAAGGCGTATCTCAGATTCGGCGGTTGAAAAAGCTAAGTCCGCGATACCTTGGTCCGTTTGAAGTGGTGGAGCGAGTTGGGGAAGCTGCCTATCGGCTAGCTCTTTCATCGGAATTGGGTGGACTGCATGATGGGTTCCACATCTCGGTACTACGAAAAGCAGTCAAGGATCCAGCTCAAGTGATTGAGAATGATCGGGTGCCGGTTGAGTATGGGCTAACGACAAAGGTGAGGCCCATTAGGATCGAGGATCGAGCCGAGAAATAGTTGCGGAACAAAATGATCGGGATGGTCAAAGTCCGGTTGGACAATTGTGGCCGAGAAGAGCTAACATGGGAGCGGGAGCAGACCATGCGAGCCGAGTTTCTCGAGTTATTTTCGTAACCTGTTCACTCGTTTGTATATGTGATAGAGACATATATGTCTCTGATTGTGATATGTTGTTATCTCCCTACTGTCTTCAAATTTCGGGACAAAATTTTATTAAGGAGGGGAGGATTGTAACACCCCAGAAATCTCAAAAAGCCAAAGTGGGATTCAGGTTGGCTGACACGGCCTAAGATATGGGCGTGTCTCAGGGCGTGTCAGGTGTACACGGCCTGGGACACGGGCGTGTCCCAGGGCGTGTCCCTATTCTCGACGAGTTCTCGAGCCCTGATCGTCGAGTGTGGAACACGGCCTGTGACACGGGCATTTCACAGGGGCGTGTTTGGCACACGACTAGGGACACGGGCATGTGCCTTAGCCGTGTCCTGCTCGGGTAATTTTTGAGATCGTATTACAGGGGTGACACAGCCGGGTACATGACCGTGTACTGTGTGACACGGGCATGTCAGGCTTGACACGGGCGTGTCAATGCCCGTGTTCTGGTTTATTAAAAGTCAGTTGTGCACCGCTTCAGGAACACGGCCTGTGACACGGGCGTGTCACAACCCGTGTTCGGCCCAGGAAATCAAATTCAGGGCTAATCAGAGCCGTTCATTTTCTTTGACCAAGATCCAATGGTCTGGGCTCTTTCCTAGGTTCATAAGGCCGGGATTGAAGAAGAGAAAGCTCATTTGAGTTTCATCTTTCTCTTTCTAAAGTTAAGAGAGAGATGAGAGCAAGGCAAGGAAGAAGAAGAGGAATCCGGCCGCCGGTGGTGCTGCGGTGGTCCAAATCGCGAGCCGAGTTCGGATTTACGAAGGCAAGGCTGCTATGAAGGCTTTCATCCGACTCAATTCTCTCCATGGCTTAGAGGAGAATTCCAAGGGTAACAATTTCCATCTTGGACATGTGAAGTCCTACTTTCCTGCATTTGCATAGGTAAAATCCGTCCCCGCGAGTGTGTAGTGGGTTGTGGTGTCCCATGGGGTAGATATGTGAAGTCCCCCTTGTTAGAGTCCGGAATTGGAGTACGGATCTAGGCATGATATGTGAAGCCCATCTGGACGTGTTGGTCTGGATTGGTGATGCTTGTTTGCATTCAGAGGAATCTCTGAGAGTTTGATTGTTTGTGTGCAATCTGTGGTGCATACCTGTTGCTTGGTGCAGCAGGAAGTACTGGAGGAAGTCCAGGAAATTGTGAGAGTTGGGTTCAACTCTTGTGGCCGTGAGTTGCCACTTTGTGTGAGGTTGGGCCGTTGGGCAGCAACTATATATAAAGGGCTTCGTGCCGAACGGGAAAGGTGAAGCTGTACCCCCGTTAGGCCAGCCTTGCGTCTGACGGTGTGAGCAACGGGATAGGCGGATCTGTACCCGCGTTATGGTTGTCTAACCTTGGGTGCTTAAGGCCCTGTTAGGATCACAAAGCGAGAGTCGACGTCTTGCGTGCCGATCATGACTAGAATTCTCATTGGTGGGATCCAGTGTTTCCGGTACACCCAAATGTGCCCTGAGTGCACAGAGTGTTGGGTCATCGTACCGACGTTTGTGATATGTATTGACTGTGCGGTCGTGCACGTCTTGCGTGGTTTGCTATATATATATGATATTGGAAAATGCTATGCAGGGATGGAATTCCGCTGCCCCGTGCCAGGGGCAGGGTCGTTATAATTGGTCAGCTAAATGCTGACCGTTGCCATATTTGCCACCGCTTGGTGGATTGGTTCTTGCAGGTGCTGGAGGTGCTGGTCCGAGCAAAACTTAGCGGGCTGAAGCCCAAGCTGCATTGCTGCCCTCGAAGGCTTTGTTTTGTTTCTTCTTATTCATGTGTGGCCGGCCTGCGTGTCGATGTCTGTAAACCACACCTAGTTAAGAAAAATTTGTAAGGCCTTAAAGCCAGATACTTTGGTTGTATACATTCCTATGTTTTAGTGGACAGTTCTTGTTACTCTTGAGTTCAAGTTTTTCAACCGTGAAGCTTTTGCTAGAATGCTCTGTGTTAGGATGCATTGGTTTTGATATTATTTCGTAGCATCTCCGCCTGTTTGTGGAATATGGTGTGGGGCCCCGGCCAGACCCTCTATTATATTCTTTGTGACGGGTAGAGGTGTTACACAATGAATACCGAAGGCGCATTACATAAGCCAAATGGCATCATCGTGAATTCATAATGATCGTAGCATGGCCCAAACGCTGTCTTGGGAATGTCAACTTCCCGAATCCGCAATTGATAATATCCCGATTTTAAATCCAACTTTGAATAGACTGTTGACCACGCTAGCTGATCGAAGAGGTCATCGATCCGTGGAATCGGATATTTATTCTTTTCCGTCGGCTTATTCAATTCGCGGTAGTCAATACATATTCGCAAACTACCGTCTTTCTTTTTCACAAATAGAACATGCGCGCTCCAAGGTGACATACTTGGGCGTATGTATCCCTGCTCCAACAACTCTTGCAATTGGACTTTAAGTTCAGCCATTTCTTTTGGCGCGACGCGATATGGTGAGCGGGCCACAGGTTTCGCACCTGGCACCAACTCAATCGAGAAGTCAATCTCCCGCTGGGGCGGTAACCCAGGAAGATCCTTAGGAAATACATCGGCAAACTCCGACACAATCGGAACTTCACTTACACTAGCCTTTGGCTCAACAGCCTAAATAAGCGTGAAGAATAACTCTGCGCCCTTCCGAACAGCACTGACGACTTGGAGCGCAGACAACAAGGTCCCGCCTACTCCTCTCATACCAGCAAACTTCGTCTCAAGTTTGGTATTCTGGCCTAGTGTGATCTCCTTTGAGTTTCAATCAATAAAGGCACGCTTCTCCGAGAGCTAGCCCATGCCAAAGATCACATTAACCTCCGATAGCGGTAGAACAAATGCCCTCAATCCGAAATCCCGATTTCCTATATACACTTCCACATCGCAAGTCCTATCCGCAAGCATGACATAACCATTTGGTAATAGCACCTTTACACAATCTGTCGTCACGTGACTCGGTACTCCAATTCGAGCTATGAAGTCCTTAGACATAAACGAATGTGAAGCACCCATATCAAACAGGGCTCTCGCCGGATTGTTCCAAATCAGGACAAAGCTTGCAGCACACACATCATGCACACGCTACATACAAAATATGCAATCAATAAAACAAGCATTATCTTAACTCATACCTATGATGACGTAACTTTGCTTGATAGCCTCCTATTGGCCAAGATTGTAGACCTTGGGCTGCATTTGGGATGCAGAGGAATCAACAACTGTTTTACCCTTCTCAGCATAAGACGCACCCGTCTTCTTTTCTCCTTTGGGTTGAGCAACCCGACAATCACGGGCTATATGCCCCACTTTGCCACAGGTAAAGCATGTACGAGACTCCGGCCTCGACGTTGCTCTCGATGCAACCGTCACAGAAGCTTGCCCAGAAGGCTTGGACCTCTTGCCCTACTTCTTCTGGTAATACGATTTGCCAGAGCGAGGTGCTTTGAACTCGGGCTTTGCCACAGCCAAGTCCTTCCTGACTTGCACCCGCTTCATGTCCTTCTCCAACGCACACGCCATATCAACTAAAGCCTGAAATCCTTGGTTCATTGAACTAGAAAGTATGAACCTCAACTCGTCCCACAATCCTTCATAGAACCGATTCGTTTTTCTTTGTTCATCGGCGAAGATTGATCTTGCATACCGACCCAATCTTATAAATTCATGAAAGTATGCATCAACGCTATTTTCTCCTTGCGTTAGCCCCTGGAACTCGTTCTCCATAACAATGTGTTGTGCCACTGGTAGTTTTTTTTGCCAAAAACATGTGAGAGAACTCCTCAATCAATACTTGAGTCAATTGCCTGCCCGCCAAATGGTGTAACTCAACCTCGTCCCACCATAACCTCGCCTCTCCTTCCAACAAGAAGGTGGCCAGAGTGACCTTTGGAGTTTCCTTCGTCCTGATCGCCGTCAAGATACGCTTGACTCGCGATAACCAGTCCTCTGCCTGCATTGGGATTCCTAGTCCCGTGAACGTAGGCGGATTGAAGCTCATGAATTGCTTCAATTGTCGTTCAGCTGGTCGCGGATCCACAGCCTAAACCGGTTCGGGTCTGACACCAACACGATCTGGCAACACTACCGACGGCACCTGCTCGGTCAGCCGAATCATCGCAAATAGAGCCTCAAAAACTAATTGAACAGTTTCCACAGATGGAGGAGGTGTCGGCACCTCAGCTGGTGTCGCACTCTCATCAGAGCGCTGGGCTCAGACTGCCCAACACCACTATGAGTCACCTATGGGTGGACAAGACACACATTAGCGATAATACGCAAGCAATAACAACATAGTAGAAACACGCAGATTCATCAAACAAGTGTATTTGCATTCCTTAGTGGATATTCCAGAGTTCATTAGTGTTACAGTGGTTCACACAAACACGTGTTCGCCACACCACAAAAGAATTCGACCATGAATGCGAAAGAGGAAGATCGAGACAAGCTGATACCAAAATGTAACGACTCCACTCGTTAAATAACATATAATAGAAGGTCCGGCCGGGGCCCCACCCTATATGCCACAAACAGACAGTGAGGTCACAAGTTAATACCACCAACGCATCCTAACTCAGAGCATGCTAGCGAAATAATAAACAGTAGGCTGAACTCATACCAAGAATATCCACTATATATATTACCAAGGTTATATATACAACCACTCGAACGAGGGGATATCAAATACCATAGTTTACAGTTCCTCTTTGTACAGTATGGATTACAGACATCGGCGCGCAGGTCGACCATACATGAATAAAAGAAAGCATAACTATCTAGCCTTCAAGGGCTAGCAACAACAACAACAGTAAGAGCGGCAACAACAGCAGCAGGGGCATCAGCCCTTCACTTCTCGCTCGGCTCTCCAGCACCTACACATGGATAATCCACCCAGAAGGTGGCAAACAAGGCAACGGTCAGCATTCAGCTGACCAATTTATAACAATCCTACCCCTTTCCCGGAGCAGTGGCATTCCTTCCCTGCAAAGCCATACATCATCAATATAGCATATATTGTGGTCTCACGTACATTCAAGCCAACACAACCACCAGCCATACGGCCAGACGATCCGTGCACTCAGGGCACATTCTTGGTGCACCGGCGAACCAGGGTCAACACCACCGTTTACACGGTATTGAGCATTTAGTCTTAATGGCGCGCAGGCCTAAGACTCTCATTAAGCGCTCCAACATGACCATCACTCAGGTCCTCCCATCGGACGGACATAACGCAGGTACAGATCAACCACCCCTTGTTTCTCAAATCACCTTGCCATCACCAAGTATAACGTACTCGAGGCTACACTAAAGGCGCGGGTCGGTTTCACCCTTCCTGTTCGGCACGAAGCCTTTTTAAGAGCTCACAGCTCATGCTAGCCATAACGTCCTCCAAGAACTGGCTTCACAATAGCCACACTATCCAAATAGGACTGGCTTCACAAAAGCCACACTGTCCAAATAGGACTGGGTGCATTATCTATCAAGGACTAGCTACACCGTAGCCACAACACAAACAACACAAGGGCATTTTTCCTGGAATTCAACATTCTAGTACTCCCTGCTACTCCCCTTCACAGGCATCACCCATCGACCCCACTAACTACACGAGTATATGCGGAGTCTTCTCCGGTGCGTAAATGCAACATCACCAATCCAGACCAACATGTCCAGATGGGCTTCACACAACATGCTTATCCCGTACTACACACTTCCGAGTCTAGATGCAGACTCAACAGGGGATAACAACTATATACCCACCGGAATATCTCACTCTTTTCACCTTTTGGTGGAGAGGATTCCTTACTCATGCATAAAAGAGGACTTCACATGTCCAAGAAGGAATATCATTACCCTTTACAATCTCTTGGGATCCAACAAAAATCTGGCCGGTTGGAAAGCATCGCAGCAGCTTTGCCTCTATAGAACTACCCTTAGATCTCGAATCGGACTGCGGGAGCTCCACCAATGGCTTGCCCTTCTACTCCTTCTCCTTCCTCCAAGCTCTCCTTTTTCTCTCTTTGTATGAATGAGAAGATGCCAACCCCAAGTCTTATCACTACAGGAAAGCACCTGGGCCATTGGATCCAAATAGAAATAATTGGATGGCCAAGATCTGCCCAAAAGTCCAAATTTGACATGACACGACCTGTGATATGCCCGTGTCACAGGCCTTATACTCCAAGCGGTGCACGAACCGACTCAAACAAGACCAGAACATGGGCTCCAACACACCCGTGTCACAGGGTACACACGCCCGTGTCAACTTGACAAGGGCGTTTGACTGGCCATATCACCCTTTCAACAGAGGACCAAATCACCCGAGAAGAACACGGCTAAGGCACACGCCCGTGTCCTTAGCCGTGTACCAAACATGCCCCTATGATATGCCTGTGTCACAGGTCGTGCTCGCCACTCAACGCTACCCGGTTATTCACCCGAGCAGGACACGCCCTAGGATACGCTTGTGCCCAGGCCGTATCGCCTCTCGACGATCGTCGACCGCGCTATCTCGATAACTCGACTCGACGCCCACCATAAAGGACACGCCCGTGTCCCAGGCCGTGTGCGCTGGACACGCCCTGGGACATGCCCGTGTCCCAGGCCGTATCACCAAGCCTGACCCCATTTTGGGAATTATGGTTTTTGGGGTGTTACAAGTGGTTCCCCAATATTTGGGTACATCAACTTTCCCCCTTTGCCTATCTAACAATGAACTAGATTCGTCCCAACTTCCACTTTTCTCAGATCCACAGATCTTACCACTCAGAACCCTTCCAGGTTCCTACAACTCAGACTTCTTCAAGTCCTACAGCTCAGATCCTTCTCTTCCCAAGAACCCTACCTTATAGTTTTCCAACTCCAACCTCAAGCAACATGCCCTACCTCAGCCATTATAATTATAGGCTTACCACTTAGAAAGATATACTTTCCTACAAGCAGATCTATATAGATCCTACAGTTGTGATTACAATGTTTCAAAAATTTCTTTACCCAGAGAGAGAGAAAATGGGGTAAAGTGTTCTTGACCAAATCTTGAGAGATTGGTCTTCTTCTGATCCTTGCAGCTTTGGATCTGATTCAAACTTATTAGCTTCTTCAAAGTTTCTTGAAAATAGAGAACTAGGTTGAATCTCTCTTGAGCAGATGAAGGTGATCTTGAATCAGCTTCCTTCTTCTCCTTCTTCTTATTACAGAAATGATTATGTAATCCTTACTGATCTCCCAAGATTTCTCTTCGTCTCTGTGTTTTTTGTGTTTTGTCTTATTCTTTTTAATAGCACTGTAATATTTATAGAAACACGACAGAGATAACTGGCTGAACCGGTAGCTGACTGGAATCTGACAGTTCCGAAAACTGACAACTTTGACAATTATGCAAGTTGTCACTTCTTAGATCTGGAAATCTGTAACTTGGTCTTCAAAATAGTAGACAACATCGAGACAGATCTTCTTCACAATGTGTTGACACTGATTTCAAAATGTATCGACATTGATTTTGAATGTGTCAACACAGCTATCTGGATGTCGACACATTACCTTGATGTAGTCGACAAACTGCAATCTCTATCGACATAGCTTTTCTTAAAAATAGTTGTCAAACCAAGTCCTGGGTGTCGACATATCAGCTTCAGCTTACTGTCAGCACTACTATTCATAGTGTGTCGACACTAGTCCTGAGTGTTGACATAGTTGATATTTGACTCAACATTCAGGATGTCGGCTCTGATCATTTAAGTCGACATAGCTTGTGTTGTCTGATATCTGTGTGTCGATACAAGTCCTGTGTGTCGAAACAGCTTGTGTAGACTGATACTTCTGTGTTTCGACACAAGTCATGTGTGTCGACACTGCTTTTCTCTTGCTCTCGACACAGCTTCTTCAAAAGTGTCGACACTGACCGAGTGACTCGACGCTTTTATACTTAGACAAATTTCTGCATTACTGAGCCTGCACAAATAAAGTTTAACAAACATCAAATACAAGATGAGTATTTCATTGATTTAAGTGAGGCTTCTCCAAATCTTTTATAATTACCAATGTACCCAACAACTCTCATAGAGGCTGTAAGGACCTTGTTGAGTGACACATCTTTCCTAAAATATTTCTGGATTGAGGCAGTGAATACTGCATGTCTTACCTTATCAGAGCCTCTATCCCAAAGAGCCACAAGAAGACTCCCTATGAGATCTTGAAGGAGAGAAAACCAAACTTGGGCTATCTCAGGATCTTTGGTAGCAAGTGCTATGTCCTTCATAATCGTATGTCCTATGTGACTAAGTTTGACGCCAAGTCCTTTAATGGAATTTTTGTTGGGTAAAACAATCATAGTAAAGCCTATAGGATCTACAACTTGAAAAGCCAAGTTTTAGATGAGTCAGTTCATATAGTCTTTGATAAGTCTACCATGATTAACAGTTAGCTGCCAAGCTCCTCTTCTAGTACTATAAGTACAAAGTTGTTGATGAACAAGTTAAGCATCAAGGAATCTGCTCTAGAAATCCAAGATAGAGTGGATATTCTAGATGAAGTGCAAGGAACACTTGAAGTGTATGAAGATCGGCAAGAAGTTGCTACTAAAGCTAATGTTGAAATAAGACTGCCTCAAGCTGTCAGGCATCTAAGAGATCATCCAAGACATTAGATTATTTATGATGCAAACCAAAGAATGGTGACAAGAAGCAAGAGCCTTAATACAGTAATGTTTGAAAGTTTCCTGTCACATACTGTGCCCAAGAGATTTTAATAGGCCAACATAGATTAGTTCTGGATTTGATCTATGAAAAGGAATTGAACAAATTTAAGAGATGCAAGGTCTGGAAGCTGGTTCCCAGACCACAAGGACATAATGACTTGGAGTCAAGTGGACTTAACAGTCATAAACTTGATGAAAATGGCATTAAATCAAGAATAAGGCTAGGCTTTTAGCTAAGGGTACAAAAAAGAAAAATGTATTGACTTTAACCCAACCTTTCCCCTGTAGCAAGATTGGAAGTCATCAGACTCTTCCTTGCATATGCTACATTCAAGGATTTAAAGTCTACCAGTTGGATGTGAAGTCAACCTTCCTGAATGGTGACTTTAAGAAAGAAGTCTATGTTGAGCAATCTCCGCGTTTTGTTGATTCTAACTCACCAAAATTTGTTTATAGACTTAGGAAAGCTCGATATGGGTTGAAGCAAGCCCCTAAATGATTTTGAGATTTTATCTTTCCTTTACTTTCTCATGGAAAAAATCATATTAATGTCTATTTCTTATTAATTAATTCACAATATACTTATTTCTGTATATTTTAT